>PVIY010007410.1:0-82221 GCA_004026745.1 Myrmecophaga tridactyla | reverse complement strand
CATTTGACTTCAAAACTTTTATGGGCGATGTGGTGGTTTGAAGCTGTGCATACCCCATGGAAACAGGTACCTAAATCTAATCCATCCTTGTGAGTATGAACCCATTGTAAGTAGAATTTTTTGATGAGATTACTTCAGTTAAAGTGTTACCCACTTCATTCCTATTACTGGAGCCCTTTATATACAGAATGAATACAGAGAGAGAGGGAGAAAGCCAGGGAAGCAAGAAGTTGAAAGTGAAACATGGAAGGAAAGGGAGAGACCAGCAGACACCATTATGTGCCTTGCCATGTGGCAGAGGAGCCAAGAATCACTGGTTCCTGGTCTTCAGGAAGAAAGCATTGCCTTGATGATGTCTTGATTTGTACATTTCCTCAGCCTCAAACTGTAAGCTAGTAAATTCCCTTTGTTTAAGCTACCATTTTCATGGTATCTGCTTTAACTAGGCTAGAAAACTAAAATAGGTGGGAAGTAGTTGAAAAAACTATTTGGCTACAAACTCAGGCTACTTCATAAAGAATAGGAAGGATAACCCAGAATATAGAACCTAAAGGGCAAAGCCAAGTACTATGGAGATTAATTTCTGGGCAATAGAGCTAAGCCTTAATCAAGGAACTGACAACAAGTGTCCCACTGGATTTCAGAATTGTTATGGACCAGTAACTACTGTGTACTTCCCATTTTTCCTCTCCCCATTTCCCCCTGTTTTGAACAGAGTCTGTATAATGGTTATCCTCTGCCTATGCAACCATTATATGTTGGTTTGTAGGGGCAGATAGCTTGTCTCTTTAGTTCACAGGTCTTCAAGTCCTCTAGAGGACTCAAGGAGCTCTGCTCCAGGAATCCAGGAGCCTCCTCTGCACCAGGGCCTGAATTAGATGTGAAGATTCTGCACATCGAGCCTGAGCCTGCTGCCACAATAAATGAGACTTCTGAGAGGTCTTCGAATGTTTTGAGTATAGTTTAGATGTGGAAAGACCTAAGGGAAGACTTTAGCGATTTGGAAAGATATCCACGAATTCTTTTTTACATTCCTCCCAAGAAAAGGTGCAATCGAATTCCGTTTTTAATAACTAGAATGCAGCAGAAGTAATACTGCATGACTTCCAAGGCTAGTTCATAATAGGTGAATTATGAACTCTCCCTTTCCCTCGGGTCCCAGGGACCATGTTGTGAGGAAGTCAAACAGCCATATGGAAAGGAGTGACCCCAGATGACTGCCAGCAGAGAGTCAGCCTCAACCACCAGCCCTGTGTGTGAACCTTCAGATGCTTCCAGCCCTCAGCCTTTGGGCTTCCTCAGATGATCCCTTAAGTAGAGATGAGCTGTCCCTGCTGAGCACTGCCCAAATTTCAGATTAACGAGCAAAATGAATGTTGTCATGGTTTTAAGTACTAAGTCTTGGAGTAAAGCATTATCAGTGCATTCATTTCCTGAGGCGGCCGTGACTAATATCACAGACACAGTGGCTTAAAACACCAGAAATGTATCCTCTCACTGTTCTGGAAACCAGAAGTCTGAAAATCCATCTTACTGGGCCAAAATTAAGATGTTGGCAGGATAGAGCATGCCCTCTGGAGACTCTGAATGCTCTAAGGGGGAATTCATTTCTTGTATCACCCAGCTTCTGGTGGCTACTAGCACTCCTCGGTTTATGGCCACATCACTCCAATCTCTGGCTCTGTGGTCACACTGCCTTCTCCTTTCCTATGTGTGTGTAAAGACAATGTTGATGGCATTTAGGGCCCACCCAGATAACCCAAGATAATCTCACCATCTCAAATCCTTAACTTCATCACCTCTGAAAAGACCCTTTTTCCAAATAAGGAAACATTTATAGGTTCCAGGGATTAGGATGTGGAATCTTTGGGAGGACCATTTTTCAGCCTACCACATGCAGCAATAGATAACTGGGATGAGTAACAGAAAGAAGAGTGGGGGTGCTGGCAGCACTGGTTCCCTGATTCCAGACACCCCTGTTGTCTACATCCCTGACATCACCAGTCACACCAAACAGTAAGCCCTCTTTTTTCCTGACATTAAAGTGGGTTTCTGTCTCATGGAAGAAGAAAATCCTCATATCAAAAACATCAATTCTAATGTTAACTAAAATTTCACATATTAGATTATTTATATTTTATCCTAACTAGATTGTACATGCTTTGAAAGTAGACCATCCTTGGCACATTTTTTTGCCCACCATGGCATGATAACCCTGGTATATATTCAATAACTAGTTGGTCATGTGAAAGAGGTACCATGATGTTACTGACCTACTAGCCAAATTCTGCTATTAACAATCTTTGAGAAGTGCTGGACAAAACATGGAAGCCAACAGCCAGGCTTTTCTGAGAAACAAGAAAAGGGAAAATCAACCCACTTATTTGGTGTCACAAAAATCTGTCTTTTTAAAAAGTTTTCTATCAAATATCTGCATTTGACCACAGAGTGGTCAAACCAAATTATTCAAACTTTTGTGGAAACCCTGGATATGTTTAGTACTTAGCTCTGTCCTGAGTCCTATACACCCTTCCTGTTAAGGAAAAATCAACCATTTGTACCAAGCAAAGAGACAGTTTGTACCTAAAATGACCTTAGTGGGAAGATTCTGTCCTAGTTAGGCTTTTGCCTGCAATCATAGACATATATCTTCCATTTCTCTTACTATCTCCCAATATGTAGAAAGAAAAGAAACACTGCTTGAAATCTTTGAGAAATGTTACATATCAATTTGTGTCCTGCAAAAGGGTATGTCCAAGGGTGGGCCCTAATACAATATGACTGGTGTCCTTATAAGAAACAGAAACTTTGGACACAGACACAAAGAAGACAGCCACGTGAAAATATGAGGCAGGGATTGTAATTATATTATCATAAGTCAAAGAACACCAACAATTGCTGACAAACACCATAAACTAGGAAGATTCAAGAAAAAACTGTCCCCTACAGGTTTCAGAGGAAGCATTGTCCTTGATTTTGGACTTCTAGCCTACAGAAGTGTGACAGAATAAATTTCTGCTTTTTAAGTCACCTAGTTTGTGGTATGTGTTAGTCAGGGTTCCCTAGAGAAACAGAACCAATAGGAGAGATCTGTAAATATGAGATTTATAAAGGTTTCTCATTAAAAAACATGGGAATGGAAGAGTCCAAAATCCATAGGGCAGGCTGTGAAGCTGGCAGCTCTGATGAAGGGTCTGGATGAACTACACAGGAGAAGTTTGCTGGCTGAAGAAGCAGTGAGAGTCTCTTCTCTCCCTCAAAAGCCTCCAACTGATTGGATTATCTCATTGTGAGAGGCATGCCTTGGTTGATTGCAGGTGTCATCAGCCACAGATGCAATCAACTAACTGATGATTAAGCAACAGTCAGGCCAGGGCTTGCCTGACCAGATGACTGGGCATAATCATTTTGCCAAGTTGACACCAGAACCTAACCATCACATGGTACTTTGTTCTTGCAGCTCTAGAAAACTAATAAAGGAAATAAGACAGAATTTGACATTTCTAGATTTTCTATACAAGTGTCCCACACAAAAAAAAGTCACTGCTTTGCTCTGTCTGGCCACTTTCTGTGGAACAATTGAGTTTCTGGGCCCAGAAGGAAAAAACTCCCTCAACTAAGCCTGCTCTCCTGGGATCCCAAGCAGTCTCTCACCCTCTCCAGGAGGGTATAAGAACACAGAAAACCTATGAGAGCAGCTTCAAAATCAGTCTTCTCAAGTACAAGAGGGATAGCGTAAGTGTCTGTCTATTACTTCCTGCCCATCGTTCTGATCCATAATCCAGACTCCACGGCATCAGAAACTGATGTCGCTTCCAGATTCGCACAGGCAAATACAGACAAAGAGAGAAGGTGCTGCACCCACTACTGGCACAATTGTCTTCTAACATCCATTAAAAACACTGCCATATTTCAGGCCAACTGGAAAGTGTGGCCAAGTTCCTACTAAGCACCCAATTAGGGAGAGGAAGTGGAGATTTTCTTTTGTTTGGCTTGGTTTTTTGTATTCAGCAGTGCGTTTAACCTTGGAGCTGTCGGGTTTCATCATGAATAATGAGCCATGACTGCACTCTAAGTGCTCCTCGCAGAACAGACCAATTTCTTCAGTGGCCAGGCAAAGCCACATTATCACATTCCCCAAGAGTGACACAGAGCTGGAGAATATACAGTAACGTGGCCATCAAGGAAAGACGGTGAGAAAATGCAAGAGGAAATGAACCAGTTCATCATGCTCCTACCCAGAGCTCTAGGGTATCTAGTACACCCCACACTTAACACTATGTACGAACAAGCTGAGCGTTCACTCCACTGAGATGCAAAGGAGAAAATGTGTTACATGGAAATCATGTTTTGTGCTACACATGAAGGGGAAGATATCATAGGCAGATAAAACCATCTGTGGCTGAGTACAAAGCTCAGATCTAAAATAAGTATTGCACGACTTGCATGCACCCAAGGCACTCACAAAAAAAAATGTGAGTATATATCCTGCAAGCATAAATGGATTATTCTAAAAGTCACCATTGGCTAAGATTTCTGCCCTTTTCTTATAGAATCTTAAATTCTCCTACAAATGGGAAAAGAAGTGAAGACAATGCAACCAAGCTAAATAAATAGCATTCTGTAAGCATTCTCTTTCTACAATGTTTTAATGAATAGCTCATCTCCCAGTTTTTAGGTTTTTACTTAAATAAAAGAAGACAGACACGAGTTTTCATTTCTTCAGAGTGTCATTCTGAAGATAAAAATTGAATTACATAAATGTTCATTTGATAATGATCTAATTTTCTAGATAAAATAGTAGCAAGCTCTCCTGATGCATCTGCATGTAGAGGCTCATCTGTTTCCTTCCTAGTTTTCAAGCAAAGAAGAGTTTCCCAAGGGTTTCCAGAATCCAGAAACTTCCTAGCTAAGTTTTGTCCCCAAACTTATACAAAGCTCAATTTTCCACGTTGGGATACACAATGTTCTAGACCCAGCAGGGATGGAAGGCAAGGAAGGGAGTAGAGCACACAGCTGGCTCTCTCACTACGCAGCTTCACAGGTCTCACTGGAAAAACAAGGCTAATAATTGTTCCTCCCGCAGTCATCCCAGGGATATAACCAGATGATGTATGTGAAAGTGTCCAGCATGGAAAGGACAAACAATATGTGGATTCTATTGCTTTTGTTTTTTAAATGAAGGCCTCATTATTCCAGGACAGGGGGGATACTGCAAGCAACTCACAGAGGAATGGGAGAGAGCTTTGTAAATAACAGGCAAGAACTGTAATTTTCCAAAAGCTCTGGGGTGCAGGGAGGGAAGGAAAAGAAGGACATGTGCAGGGGAGCTGTAAACCGAAATTGCCCCATATACACATTGTGTTGAGTGCTGCTCTCTTCTCTACAAATATTTTTAAGTGATGGTTTTGCTAGAAAGGTCTTTCTGAACAGACATAAATTCAGTCCATTTTTTAAGTCAGAAAGCAAAACAATGCAGGCTGCCAAGAGTACCATTTTTATTCCATGGAGCCCAAAATGGCATCCACCTCCCATTTACTCTGGCAGTCCTGAGGATATAAAAATAACTGGATTCTATTAAGTCTTATTTTCTTCTTTACTATCCTAGATATAAAATGCAATGAAAAGGAATCTGATGGTTTTCAATGTACTCAATCACATCTGTAATTCACTGAAGGAAAAGCAGGGACTCTGGTTCTGTTCTTCAGGCTCCATCGAGGAAGTCACTCAGACTCAAAGCCCTGAAGGAAGGACAGGGAATGGTTTCTGATAAAAGAAGGGGTGGTTGGGTTAGATAATTTGGACACCATTACCAAAGAGCAACTGCAGACTGAGAAATCTTGCTAGAGACAAAATTCAGGAAATAGAGATTATGGTAGTTTAGACAAGAGCTGGTACTCACTAGAGAGTGTGATTATGCTTGGCCTCTGCTGAGCTCATTTTTCATTCAATGCTTCAATTTTTATTGTACTAGAATTTTGTCATAACAGACACCGAATGAGATGAAGAATAAAGAAATTGGTCTCAGTGCTGGCCACTTTTGACTGTAAGAAGGAAATTGTACGTAGGCAAGGAGAAAGTCGGCTGTCTTATTGATCACAATCAGTGACAATCACTGAAATTCTGAATTCCTGAAATTTTCTACTTCCTTCTTACAACTTGGCCCCATTCACTTCAGAAGTTTCCTCACCCCACAAGGTCACCTGCTGGCCAAGGACAGGCAGGGGTGAAGGAATGGGCCACAAACCGCTCTAGGGACAGCTAGGACAGTAACCATATCAAAAATGGTTTCCCACAATCTCCTTTCTTCCTCTCCCCACCCCCAAGCTTTCTCTTCCCCAGGACACCTCATTTTCTGTTTCTGGGCTGCAGTTTCCCTCCCTGTAAGACACAAAGGTCTCTCATGCTTTCACCTCAGGGGACCACGGGCACGGGGCAAGCATTAATGAGATGAAATTGATAATGCATCTTTGAGTCTCTTGGAGAAAGACCACAAAACAAATATCAAAAAACACTGTTCTTTTTTTCCCCAACCCTTCCCAGCCTTATGTAAGAATATAAGAACATATTAACTTTACTTCCCTAGAGATGTAATTAGAGCCCTGAAAAGGTTTCCCCACAAGGCATTAGGGGGTGAATTTGCCAACACTTTGATAAGATAAAACAAGAAACTTTCTATTCTGTGCCAATATCTCCTTTCACAGGAACACAAAGTCATTTTTATGAGGGAAACTAGAAAGAGAAAAAGGCAACAAAAGCCCAGGGAGTTAAGGTCACCCTTCTAGCTTCTCTTGCCAAATCTCATAAACCCCAGCATACCCCTTCCCCTGAGACAGAACTGAGCTACACAGCCGCTGTAACCAATGAGAAAAAGGAAAGTTCACACAGAGACTGAAAAATCTAAGTATAAAGAAAAATCTCAACAATTCTTAACATTTTTATTAGTAACACTGGATAAACTAGATAGGAAAGGAAATATTATTCAAATTCTATTTCAATATATCCCATTACTACAAAGTCTTCACCTCAACTCTATCCAAACTTTCTTAATGACTTAGCAATCAATTTACAAGAATTTATTGATCCCCTACTATGAACCAGTCCATGCAATGGTCCCTGCAGGGTCCTTATAAACAATAGCCAATTTCAAATTTGAAACTTTCAAGACAACCAAACTTATGGATAGTGGCCACGAGTAAAAATGGCTTTTCCACCTCCACACTTTCTCCAAAACACTCTTCCAACCACATCATATGCATCCTTCAAGGCCCACCTAAAATATCAACTTGTCCATGGGTCTTTGTTGAGCCTTTACCCACCCCAACCTCTAGCAAAAGGAATTTCTACCTTTTGGGGAACTCCCTTTGTCCATCTTTATTTTAAGGTTCATATTACTTACAGCTTGTATCATCATTATTGTGTATTGAGTTATCTCCCCTCCTGGACTGTAAACTCCTTGACATGAGAATCTCGAGGACAGTCTTTAGTGTGTCTTTAAAAACTCGGCATCCTTTAGTTCAGTGCCTCATATCCCATCACGACTCAGGGCTAGCAGTATAAGCATCATTTGAGATCTTATTAGAAATGTAGAGACTCTGGCCCCACCCCAAACCAGTCTAACAAGTTACCCAAGTGATTCACACATACATTAAAGTTTGAGAAGCACTGTTATATACAGTAGATGTGCAATAGATATTTTTTACATAAGCCACCTTCTACAAAAGAATCTTCAGCCTCACCTAACCTTATCCTGTACATTGCAGAAGTAATCATATCTTGCAGCTAACAAGAGAGCTCTCCCTTGCTCTTTACTAGCTCTAAGTTGCCATCCATGGCATTCAGGGCAGTAAAGTCATTCAATCATTCACTTACAAAACATTTATTGAGTGCCTACCATGTGCCAAGCACTTTGCACATTTCACAAGAATAGGTTAACTCTCAACACACTAACTCAGGTTTGCGAAGTAAATAGAGTTTAAATAGAATGGAAGTAATGTGTAAATCTGTATATTAAGTGCTTACTAAGTTGGGTGCTTATCCTAATCTATAAATTCCTCATAGAACTGAGAACACAGTTCAAGTATTTAACCTCATCTCCACGTCCTGGCCAGCTGGCTGCCACACCACAGGTCTACTTCTCCATTTTAAGATTAAAGCCCTTAACTGGTATTTCTCAAACTTGAGCGTGCATCAGAATCACCCCAGAAAGATTGTTAAAACACAGAATGCTGGGCCAGTTCCCAAAACTACTGATTCAGTAGGCAGTGGCATGCAGACAAGAAAAAAGAAACACTAAATTGGGGTGCCTTTTTTTTTTAGCTTCCCTAATGAAGTGTATCCTATCTAATCTCATTTCCCTAGGTGTTTCTGAGATGTATGGAGAAAAGAATAAAGAAGTGAAGTCTTCATTTAATGAAACCTGTTGGAGAACCAAGTCCAGAAAGGTCACTAGCTCTTGTCCAGATAAGGAACACCTTGTTTTCCACCTGTGTCATAAGCTTTGTGTGTTATAGCAAGAGACTGGGTCTTTGCATTGTTAAAAGTAGACCATCACTTGACCCACGGCAGTGAAAACAGACTTACAAAATAGTGAAGAGAACAATTAACAAGGTTTAATTGCCTTCCCCAGACAAAGGTCAGTACAGTGCACCCTAGTACAATATCTGGCTCATTTACTTTCTGTCAACTTCTGTACCCTGGCTGTAGAGGCCAGCACAGGGTTAAAGGGTGGCACTTTCCCTTGCCTCCCACACACACACATCCCACCCTCCACTTAGCATCATTATGAAATCAACACAGCCTGTAGAAAGGGAAGATGAAGTCCCACCTGCTCCGAATTCCTCTCCCTTCTTCCCACTACCCCGTCACTTGCTGAAGCAACCTCAATGGTATACGTATTGTGAACAACAGACAACATCATCAGCTCTTAGAAAAAAGGGCTTTCAACCTTTTTTTGGAAATCACTCATCCTATTCCTAGGAAACCCCAATGCCAACAGTCTATGACATATTCAATGGGAATACCAGAATATGGGCCAATAAGGTTGAAGACCTATGCCTCAAGGCTAACCAGCTTCCAAAAGAATCCTTAAATCTACTTTCTATTTCCAGACCAATTCTGAGTTGGTTATCACCAGGAGTATCTTTCAAGTTCTTAAGTGTCCAGAGAACCCTGGAAATCATTTCTTTTCCCCTTACCCAGCAGACGTGGGTAAGAAATTTTGCAGTCCAAAGTCCTTAAGATTTTGCCCAGGCCAACCACTCCTGATGGATATCCTTTGACTCAACAACCATGCCAGCCCTCATATGCTCAGCCCAACTCCTATTTTGGTACCTCATTTTAATTGTTTGGTTTTTTTCAGGCCTCTGACAAAAATCTTCTATCTTCCAGTGTCATGTTGTAACCTCCTTTCTAGCTTGAAAATTTGGAGCCATCGACCTGGGAATTTGGTGCATTTAACTCCTTTGGCCCAACCTGACATCTCTTGAACTCGTTCCATTTCCTCCCTCTGGTCCTGGAGAGTATGAAGTCAGAAACTTCCGTGAAGTCTTAAATTTATAAGTATCACAGGGGCACATATTATGTCCATCTTACTTTTGTATTGCCATCACATTCTCTAGCACATAATAGGTGTCCAATCAATATTTTTATGAATGCATGAATTATAGAAATATCACAACACAGGCAGGCAGATAATGAGCTAACAATATCATGCAAAATTCCAAGGGTTTTTGAACAATCAATAAAGTTATACTTACAACCCAGAGAATCAATCCCAAAAGGGCTTTGAAATCCACAAAATAATAGTGCTGTAAGATTAACTGTTATTGAGTGGAGATGATCAGAAGAATAGGATGCACAATTTATTTGGGGTGTAGAAAGTAAATATAAGTAAAGAGGGAATGATGAATGGGACGTAATAGAAACTAGAAGAAATAATAAACAAACTGAAACTCACCTTTATCATAATCATCATCCTCAACTGCTTTTTCTTGAAGTTTCTGAAGCTTTAATCTTAAAGATTTTATCTATGTTGGTTTGAGGGGAAAAAAATGAAAACCAAATTACAATAGCATTCAAGCAAACTTATTTTTTGTCAAAGCTAAGAACATTTAGAAACTATTTCAAAAGTGAACTTCATTTTTCTTAAAAAAATAATAATAATAATAACCACACATATACATTTTTCCAATGCTGGATACATTGGCTTCTCCAAAAAAAAATTACATAAAGAAAAAGTGTAATTTGAGCATAAAATCCAAAGAAAGGGTTAGAATATTATTTTAAGCAAAAACATCACACTATGCCCTTATTTAACTTGAGGAAATGTAGAAGGAGAAGAAACACAAATTTCCTGACCAAATGATCTCTTCTAAAGATCAAGTTAAAATTATGAAGGTAAATACACCAAAACTGGAAGAGAAACCAGAAGGAAGAGTATGAACTTAAACTCAGCAGGCTGTCCTGAAGGCTGGGTGGAAACTGATGGGAAGGACTTCACAAGCTCCTCATAAGGAGTCCTAAGGTTCAAAAATTCTGCATTATAGAAAAGGGCATTGTCTTATTAATCTACATAAAAAGTCAATGATCCAATTGCTTGTCTGAGTATCACCAGTGGGCTCATGTGTACTTTATTTTTCTTCTCAACGGGAAGCTCAGGGAGTCCCCAAGGAAGGATGCTTGGCCTGACTATTAATGAATGGATTGGGCTTGCTCCTTGAAAAAATACTCATCTTCCCACTCTTTGCCTGCTTAGTCACCTCTTCCAGTCTGTATTAAGTGTCCCTTGTCTACACTGCCATTGTAATATGAGCTAGCTTCTATTCAGATGATTCATTCAACAAATATTGAGTACCTCTTCTGTGTCAGATACTAATAGAGACGCTGAGGACACAGTAAAAAATTATTTGCCCTCTAAACTTAAATTTTAGTGTAGAGAGACAAAAAATAAATACAATAAATAAGTTTTACGGGGTCTATCAAAAAAAGGGCTATGAAAAAGAAAAAAAAGTAGAACAAAATGAGGGGAATCAGGAATGTTGGATGAGGGTGGGAGGTGCAATTTTAAATAAGATCTCACTGTGAAGATGACATCTGAGCAAAGATTTAAAAGCAGTGAGGAAATGAACCATGAGGCTTTCTGGGAGAAAAACATTGCAACAGAGGAAAAAGTCAGTGCAAAGCCTCTGAGTAGAAAAGTTCCTGGTATTGCAAAATAAAGCAAGAAGGCCACTGGGTCTGGAGTGGATTGATTGAGGGGCAAATCTCAGAAGATGAGGTCAGAGAGGTAACAAAAGGCACATCATGAAGGGACTTAAAGACCATTTAAAAGTTCTATTTTTACTCTGAGGGTCATACCATTGGAGGGTTTTCAGCAATAGAGTGACATGATATAATTTATGTTTAAACAGTTTCTTTCTGGCTGCTGTACTGAGAAGAGACAAAGGGGGCAAGGACAGAAGCTGGGAGGCCAATTGGGAGGCTCTGGAAATAACACAAGAAGGAGCTGATGGTGGGTTGGATGATAGTGGTAACAGTGAAGATAATGAGAAGTAATCCAATTCTGGATATATTCCAAAGGTGGTTGGTTGAAAGCAAGACCAATAGGATTTTCTAATAAATTTCATGTGGGGTGTGAGAGAAAGAAGAGTCAAGGATGAGGCCAAGGTTTTTGGTCTGACCTACTGGAAGGATGGAGTTCTAAGTAATTATCTCAATACTTTATCACATCACGTTATACCTACCTTTTTGTTTTGTCTGTGTACTCCATTCACCTTGAGCATATGGAGGGCAAGAACTATTTCATATCCCTGTGGTATAACCTGTTTGTGTGTCTCCTTATTTGATTCTCCACTCCTTCTGGGCATATGGAATAATTACATGTCCCTTTCCTCCTTGTTCCAGTTAATGGGGTGCGGGTAGAAGTGAGATGGGTCACTTGTGGGATGAAGCATTTAGTTGCTCTTGTAAGACTCCCTAATGTTCTCCTTCCTGTGGCAGTGGCTAAGAGGACTATATGTTCCAAAGGTGAAGACTGGGATACTAAGCCCCTAACAACCTATGTAAAACATGAAGCATAAGCAACCACGCAATTTTGTTATGTCAAGCCTCTGATATTTTGCTGTTGTTTGTCACAGCAGCATAACCAAGTCTATCTTAACTAATACAATCTCCAAAGCCTAGCACAAAGCATGGTAGTAATAGTCAGCAAATATTTTCTGAATTAAAGAAAAAATGAGTGTATGCCATGTTAGCCCTATGACCTTGAATCACTCCATACACCATGAATTTAAGAAAAAATGAGTGTATGCCACATTAACCCTATGACCTTGAGTTACTCCATACACCATGAATTTTACCAGTAACTTGGCCCTATATATTAGGGATAGGAGAACTCCTGTGTGATTTCTTTGCTATAAGAAGGCTGTAGCATTACCATCACCACACCCAAATGGGGGCATTATTAAACACTTACTAGAGCTGAAGATAAAGAACTACCAAAAAAAAGGCCAAAGAAAGCACCTTTACAGCCAATGCCAGCTTACCCCTTCTCCACTTATCCCTATATGACCCTTAGTGAATGGCCCTTGGATCTAGGTGAATGTCCAGCAAAGCTACATGATTTGTCCTTTCCAATGGCACAATCCACATGTGGCAGGCAATTTTCTTCCTTTTTCTCCAGCTTCCCCAAGTAAAGAAGGGAAGGTGGGGCCTTATTTGCAGGGTTTTCCCCACTTCCCTCATCTACACACCCAGTTAGCATTTCCTTTTCTTACAGCTTTCTCAGCCCCACTCAATCCCATGGCAATGTCCTAAAATGCTATTTCTAAACAACGCAAAATACACATATTCTATAAAAGGAGTTAAAAGTTAAACTGCTGAGATTCACTTTTCAATTTAAGAAGAAGGAAAAGGAAGTTAAGAAATTCAAATGGAAAATTTCAAAAGCCACAGAACATTAGAATCCATCTTTTTTTTTTTTTCCTCCTGCATGGAAGGTGAGCATTCTACTACTGGACCACTTGTGCACCCTTAGAATTCCAGTCTTTTAAAGAATATTTTGAAGGTCCCTAACTCAAGCCTTTCCCCATTCCTACAGGCCTCCCCTTAGCTGAATAAGCAATCTCAGGCGTCTGCATGAGCACAAAGGAAAAATCAGGGGCTCCCATGCAGCCCACCTCATCATGCACAACTCTGTCTATAGAGTTTCTTCCTCATATTGAAACAAGATCTGCCTTGCTGTAATCCCTACCCCCTAAAGTTCTTTCTGTCCCTTGCACTACACTGAATAAAGTTAATTCCTCTTCCATACCACAGACATTCAAATAATTAAAGACGGTGATCATGTTTTCTCTTGTCCACGTGTTAGATTACCATAGACAAAGATTCTATACAGATAAATTGATGCCACAGATAAATTGTCTAGATCCTTATCATTAGAGACAAGATGTAAGTTTGATTTGAACTGTGGGGAGTCAGGAGAACTTATTTTTCTTTTGAATCCAACTCAATCTGAGTTATTTTCCTGATGACAACAATGGGTAATATGCTAGAGATTGTGCCAGACCCTCACTACTGCGCTTTCCATGTATTAGCACTTTAATCCTCACAACAAGCTAATGAGGCTGATACTACTGTTAGCTCTGTTTATAAATGAGGAACCTGAGATGCAGAAAGATACAGCAAGTCACCTCAGGTCACACAGCTAAAGAAAGGAAAACACCAGGCACAAGCCAGGCCTTAGCCAGGCATTCACACTAAACCTCCCCGCCCATGACTCTGTGACTTAACACCCCCCCCCCCCGCAGGAGCCCACAGAGCAGTGGGGCTTACCCCACCCTAGAATTCTGGTAGTACCAGAAATGTGTGCCAGAGACACTGGGTTCCAAGCATGCAAACCCCACCCGTGAATCAGCAGCAACCATGCTTTCTTCTTGGTGGCTGAAAGTTCTCCTTTAATCCCAGTGAATAACTTTCTAGTGGATTATGACCAGTTACTTATTTTAAAAAGCTTCATTTGAGCAGATCAGGAATAAGGAAGGGAAGTATTTGGAGCTGATTTTGTTTCTCTTTAAACTAAAGATAATGAGTATATGCTCCAAAGAATTGAGAACAGGGACTTGAAAACATACTTACACTCCGATGTCCCCAGCAGCAGCCCTGTTCATGATAGCCGAAAGGTGGAACAACCCAAGTGCCCACTGACAAGTGAATGGATGAACAAAATGCCATCTACACATACAACGGAATATGACTCAGCCATAAGAAGGAGTGAGGTTCTGATCCAGGCTGCAACATGAATGAACTTTGAAGACACCATATTAAATGAAATAAGACAGACACAAAAGGAAAAATACTGTACACGCCTATTTATGTGAAATATCTAGAATAAGCAGATCCATAGAGACCAAAAGTAGTTTAGTGGTTCCCAGGGGTGGGAGTGACAGGGAAATGGGGAGTTATTGCTTAGTGGGTATAGAGTTTCTGTTTGAGGTGATGAAAAAATGTGGGTAACAGATGGTGGTGATGGTAGCCCCACATGAGTGTAATTACTATCACTGCATGGCACACTTGACAGTGGTTAAAATGGAAAATTTCAAGTTGTATATATGTTACAACCAGAAAAAGTTGAAAGAAAGAAAGAAAGAAAGAAAGAGAGAGAGAGAGAGAGAGAGAGAGAGAGAGAGAGAGAGAGAGAGAGAGAGAGAGAGAGAGAAAGAAAGAAAGAAAGAAAGAAAGAAAGAAAAACACCCAAAATACTGAAATCCAAAAGATGAGCCAAGGAAGCTTTCTATAGCCTTGGGAATGCAAACTCCCAGACCTTCAAATGATCCAGTAGTTCAAAGAGCAGGTGAGCAGGCAAGGTGGTCAAGATAGCAGAGTCAAATATTTTGTCTCGACAGGTAGTGGAAAAGTATAGCAGGAATCCTGATTTATTTCTATTTTTTCAATAAAGCATATGTGAATTCTAAAAAAAACTTTCTGGAGAACCATTTCCTAGAAGAGGAGGTGAAACTCATCACGATGATGAGCGACCACCTGGCCAACTTTGGAAAGGCTCACCCTCAAGCACGTCAAGGAGCCTCCAGGTCCCAGTGGCCTTTACGGGGGCCCTCCGTGTTCCTCTGGCCTCCAGGCTTCTGCCTGAACCCCTCCCTCCAGCCAGAAGGATCTTTTAAACCAGCCATATTGCCAGCCTCTAACAAGCCATGAGCCAGATGTGAACAATAAAGCTTTTAGCAGCAATAATAATGATATATTTTTTTAATATTGAAAGGTTTGAATGCACAAAAAGAACATTCCAGAACCAGAACAGGTACTGACTTATTAATGATGAAGCACTATCTAAATGAGACCCCTCCTCCCTTAGGAATACAGTGTAAATAGACATGAATGGAGGTGAACCCTTTAGGATTAAGTGCAAACTCTACAGTTCCATAAAACATTTATATATGGCTTATTATCTCATAGCAATAATATTTCATAGCAGTGTATATGACATTTATACTTATTGGTAAGATGTTTTTACTCAACAATTAAACAAAAATGTTGAAGACTTTTGCCAATGCAAGGTGATAAAAAGGCTTAACCTTGCTTTTTTTCCCTCAAAATCTGCAACCTTTCTCTTCATGGATCAGCCAGGAAGATAATGATTCTTTTAGAAGTAAGAAGCCAATTTCATCACCCTCTAAGAACCAGTCTCTCCAAGGGGCACTCCCAAGCTCCTGGCATTCCTGGGCCTCCAAAGGTCCACATTTGCTCAGGGTTCCACAGCCTCTGCTTTATCAAAAGCTCTAGGTTCTTAGAATGGCATGATCTATATGCCATAAAAGGAACTGAAATGAAAGAAAAAACTATTGGTGCACAATCTCTGCTAAGGCAAGCTTTTGTTTCATGTGGTTATTTGGAAGGGAGGGAAGCTGGTGACTATTACAGTATTCTATCTTCTGCCTCACTTGAGTCAAAAATCTAGATTCTTTTGAAAGGTCTCTGAAATCAAATGTTGAAAACTGACATTTATAGTTGGAAAATATGATCATGTGATCCCACACCCCCCACACCACACACACCGCCCTTAGTGCCTTTTGTCCTTTGTGTGCCTTGCTCTAAGATTCTCTACTTACCACTTGTGCATTCAATCAAAAAATCTGCCAATTAAATGCAACCCATTTTTTTCCTCTTGAGTTATAGTTTACTAAAGCAAAGCAGTGAGAGCTTAATATTCCATAAGACAGTTGACATTTTGACTATGTTCAGAATATCATGCTATATGTAGAATTCAAAAGGGAAAACAATGAGTGTCAATGTGTCTAAAATACTATTCAATTGGATACACCAATGGTTCAGTGGTAGACTGCTCACCTTCCATGAGGGAGACCTGGGTTCAATTCCCAGATCATGCACCACCACCATCCCCCCAAAAATATTATTCAATAGATGTTTTATATACATTATTTGCATGTTTCATTATAATCCTTAGAGGTGGGAGACTAGGACCATTTTATAGATGAGGATACCGAACCTCAGAAGGGTTAAATAATTTATCCAAATTACACAGCTAGTAAGCTACAAAACTTAGCTTACTAGGAACTAGGAGCTGGGAATCTAAAGCTCATATGTTTTTGGGTTTTTTTTTCACAATCACATAGTCACATTGTAAAAGCTATATCGTTATATAATCATCTTCAAGAATCAAGGCTACTGGAACACAGCTCAACAGTTTCAGGTACTTCCCTCCAGCCACTCCAATACACCATAAACTAAAAAGGGTTATCTGTATAATGCATAAGAATAACCTACAGAATAACCTCTCGACTCTGTTTGAAATCTCTCAGACACTGAAATTTTACCCTGTCTCATTGTTCTCTTACCCATTTCGGCCAAGGCTTTCTCAAACCTTCAGGTCCTAGCTCATCCCAGGAGTTCTGTCCCACGATACCAGAGAGATTTACACACCTGGGAGTCATGTCTCACATAGTGGGGAAGGACAGTGAGTTCACCTGCTTAGTTGTCTGTGGCCCATCTTAACACAATTAATTATTTCAGTAAAATAATATTAATCAAGCACTTGCTGAGGACTGGGAAATAATTTAGGCATCAGACATGCAAAAACAACTAAGAGAGGGTCTTAGTTAGTCAAGTGGGGAATTGGGACCCACGAACAAATTATTACTAAATGTGTTGGGTGCTACAATGGGGCAGTCCAAAGTGCTATGGGAATGAATTGGAAGGAGGGACTTCTTTGGTCTAGATGGGGTAGGAAATGTCTCAGAAGAAGTGGCAATGGAGCATCACTGAAAGTGAAATGAAGGAACTTAACAGATGGAAAAGTAAGGAAAGGTCATTCTTAGCAGAGGCAAAGCCAAGAGAAAAGGCACTGAGGGATGAGTCCCTATGGTCTTACAGAGAATGGCAAGCAGTGCCCAGTGGCTGAGGCTGGCAGCTGGGGGCAGATTGGGACAGCTCTTTTGATTGTTGGAATAAGACGCTCAGATGTTATCCTGAGAGCAGCAATGAGCCTCAAAGTTTTTAAGCTAAGGAATGGCACTGTGTCACCTATGTTTCAGGAAGAGAGGTCACCTATGTTTCAGGAAGAGAGGTCTGCAGGCCAGGTGTGGGATGAATTGGAGAAGAGAGAAACTGGAGGAGGTTAAACGTGTTAAGAATCTCTTGAGAAACCCAAGTGAAAGATAACACAGACTTCAGCTAGGAGGTGGCAGTGAGAACTATCTTAGTGGTGGAAGTGAGAGGACTTGGAGATTGATCAGATGCAGGGAGGGAAAGAGAGGAAGTGTTGACGATGACAGGCATTGGATAGATTCTATTAAACCAATCAGCAAATATTTATAAAACATGAGGCACTTCCGGACAGGCTTGGTGGGAAAGATAATGACGTCAGTTTGGGACATGTCCAACTCGAGGACTGTACATATCATCCAGGAGCTGCCTCTCTGCCCTGGCTTCACAGTCTCCCTGAGTCATAAATGAGATGACTGGGCTGAGGTCTCTGAGGGGTGGATTTGTGCAAGAAGGAATGAGATTAAGATCCTCAGGTAAAGAATTGAAAGTAAATAAGATAGGATTTCTGGGCATGAAAATGAACTTCCACATTTTCAGATACTTCTACCAAATGCCTGATGAGTGGGTGTTCACTTCCCTACCTGTCATGCCCACTCACATTTACATAAAACATACACACACACACATCAGAAAAAAAAAAAAATGCAGTCTTTCAATGGGTCAGCCATCCAGTCCAGTAGGTGAGCCATAAAGTATCTCTACCTGGGTTCCTCTGGGAATCTTTTTGTGTAGAACCACCCTTCCCCTCCCGGCTCTACCCACCACTCAGATAGCTAGATGGACAACAATCCAATAATGCTACAATTTACATCTGTGCAGTTCTTTCTAATTTCCAAGTACTGTTGTTCTTATTTGAGACTTAAAACTATCCTATGAGGTATTGTCATCTCCACCATCTAAATAAGGAAATTGAGATTCAGAGAAATTTAATGACTAGAAAATAAATCTCCTAACTCTATATAGAGCAATTTCCATTGCAGCAGGATGAAATGAGAGGAGTAAATACAGATGAAGATTGAAATTACCCTGAATGGAAAGCATCACTGTTTTCTTCTCACTCAACCCCTTCCAAACACCAGCTCAATCTTCCCTTCCCCTGTCCCCATTTCCTGTTTCAAAATGAGCTAGGCTGAGCCAACCATGTTTCACCAAGGCCAGGGACTGCAGAGGAACCTATGGGGTCAGCAGAGAGCAACTCCGAGCATCAGAGTCGCGGGGAAGATCAAAATGCAAACAGATTTGTGTCTAAACTGAAAAAGAAGAAACAGAAGTACAGTCACATCTTTTTTGCAGCCAGCCAACAAGTGGAGCTGCTGTGGCTTCCGGGAGGGGAAGCAGGACAACACCAGCACCCAGTCATTTCCTGTCCTTTGTCCAGTTGCTAATCTGAGTTTTGGACAATCCTGTGGGGCTCAGAGGCGGAGGGGACACCAACCTTCAAGTGCTGCCGGTTGCTCAGCAGGCACTCCCGCAGCACAGGCTCGTATTTCTTGATCAGGGTGTCCCAACCGAGATCATCCCCCAAGGGGCCATCCTCGCAGCCAGAAGAGCCAGGCAACAAAGAATCCAGGGAACAAGGGGAGGCAGCATCCATGTCTAAAAAAGAGAGCGCCTCACACTCCGGCCTGGGGCTGCTCTGTGCAGTCTGGGCAGAGTCTGCCAGGCCCCAAGTAGCCTTGAGATCAAATGGCTGAAAGAGAAGTGGAGGGTCCTCTTGGGGCCTCTCCAAGCTGGCGGCTTGGGCTTTCATCTCCTCGGAGCCCTGGCGAGGTGCCTCGGCTTCCTTCAATGGAGGGCAGCCTTCTGCTTCTCCACGTTCCCCAGCGGAGTCAAGGGAGAGCCTTATGAAGCTAAAGCTTGAGGTAAAGACCTCATGAGAGCTGAAAGGGGCCAAGGGGGCCTTAGGGCCACTTCTCCAGCTGCAGCTGTTGCTCTTTGCTCCCTTTGGAGCCAGAGAGCTTGCTGCCCCGGCGCCCCTCGCTCCTTCACCATAGGCTGCATCCCGAGTAGGGCCTGGGACGTCAGAACTCTTCATGGATGGAAACTCTCCCTGACACCCAGAGTCCCCAGGGCTACAAGACCTGGTTAGCCTGTTGGGAGGTTTGGTACCAGCTCTGAGCTGAATTTCAAAGCATCCTGAGGTTCCTCCCCCTGGGGTCAGAGCCATAGGCATCCCAGCTGGGGCCGTAGTGCTTCCAAGTGAGGGGTCTGGCCACTGGCTTCTGGAGTCCTGGCTGCCCTGTCCATCCTGGAGCTCAGAGTGTTGGTGCTCCCCGCTGCATGCCACTCCCTGGGCACCAAATAGCATGCCAACCACTGGGGAGAGAAATCCAACCCGGGGTCCAGCCGTGGTTCTCATGTAGCCTGGCCTCCTTGCCAGCCGCGTCTTCCCAAAGGATGCTGCAGGTGGTAAGCCATCCTGGCTGCCTGAGAAAAGAAAGAGGACATGGCACCATAAACATTCAACCCTCACAGGGTCAACTGCAACAGCTTCTGGAGACCAACCCCAAGTTCAGGGTGCTCTCTCCTTGCACATCCCTGGGGTTGACTGCCAAAAACAGATGCTAGCTCACCAGCTCTGAGGGGCCTGGGTCAGTGTTTGCCTTGGAACATGCAGAAATGAACATGGCATCTCAGCTCCCCTGCCTCCCAGGGCAGCTGGCAATGCTGTAAATTACGCCAACACGTCAGCATGAAAATTGGAGGCACAAACTTGGCTGCTCCTTCTGAACCCTCTGCAAATCAGCACTTTCATCCCAGAGTGGGCCTGGAAAGCAAGTGATTTGAAACCGGAAAGCCACAACCGCGAGTCAATCATTTATTGTAGCGACTCCTCTGTGAATTTTAATGATTCCTCGTTGCCTGGCTGTGGTCACAGCTGCATTGCATATGCCTCTCAATTCATCTGGTAGATTGCAGGAGAGCCCCACTTGGTGGGTTCTCTAGAGCAGAGGCTGTGTGACACTCTCAGCTAGAGGGCAGGAATGGTATTGACAAATGCTGACACCTGATAGAGGTAGTCCAGTGAAGCAGTTGACAGCAAAGACTCTGGCACTGCATTACCTGGTTCAAACCAGGGCTGCACCGCTTGCTAGCTGGGTGACCTTCAGCAAGCTTTCTTTACCTCTCTGTGCCTCAGTTTCCTTATCCATAAAATGGAGATTTTAACAATACCTCGTTCTTTAAAGAGTGTTAAACTAAATGAGTTAATACATGTAGAGAGCTTAAAACAATGCCTGGTACACATAAGTGTTAAAAAAAAAAAGTGTTAGTTTTTATTTTTGCATTGCATAGCACCTTACTAGCCATATAGCATTTTCACCTACATTAAATTCATTTGCTCCTTCCCATACCACGTGAATCAATCAATTCATGGTTCTGTGGATGAGCCAGCTCAAGCGCATAAAAGTGAGACTAGAGTTCACTAAACACAACTATAGTTAGACAATAGCCTGCAGCAAGAAATGGGACAAAGCTCCACTCCGTGCCCAAAATCCTTCCCTCTGCATGCTAGAGCATACACAAATCCAGGGTCTTTGTCAGGTTTAGACCTTTAACCATGGTGCTGCACAAGTGCCTGGATGGATGTCAACGATAATCCCGTACTTTGCCACCTGGAAATATAAGCATTATAGCACACAACCACCCGCTCCCTGACTTTGAGCATTTGGAGATGAGATGACCCAAAATATATTCACCCAGACCTGCTCTCTGCCAACGGGGGGGTGCCGACTTCTGGGGACCCCAGGAAGAGTGATACTTCCCAGTATACACTGGCTTTCTGGAAGCTTGTAGTTTTGCTTTGCTAATGGCTGCTGAAACACAATATACCAGAAAGAGAACAGCTTTTAAAAAGGGAATTTATTATGTTACAAGTTTACAAGTCAAAGGCCATAAAAATATCCAAACTAATGCATCCAGAGAAAGGTACCTTGACTCAAGAAAGGCCAATATCTGTCACATGGAAAGGCACATGGCTGGCATCTGTTGGTCCTTATTCCTTGGTTCCATTGCTTCTAACTTCTGATGCCGTGGTTTCCTCTCTAAGTGTCTGTGGGCCTTCAGTTAGCTCTTCCAGGGCACAACTGTGGGTTTAGCATCTCATGGGAAAGCCCATGGTGATGTCTACTGGGCTCTGTATCTCCAAACATCCATGTCTAGGCACCGGCACCCCAAGCATCTCCAAATATCTGCATCTTTCGGCTCTAAAGCAATTGTGTCTCCTGGGGCTTCTGCATTTCCAAACGTGTGCATATGCATCTGAGGTTTTTCCAAAATGTTCTTCCTTTTAAAGGACTTTAGTAAACTAATCAAGACCCACCTTGAATAGGCGGAGTCACATCTCCATCTAATCAAAAGGTCACAGCCACACTTGGGTGTATGGAAACAGTCCAATCAACGTTTCCCACCCTAAAGAATAGGTCTGGCCCACAGGAATGGATCGGGATTAAAGCATGGCTTTTCTGGGATACATAATTGTTTCGCACTGGCACACTTGCAGTGAAGGGAGGAATGAAAATAGAGCCAGGAAGGACTCTAAGAGGAAAACAGGTAAAGGAAGGGAGGGAAACAGTATAGGAGCTAGACCTGGGAGATAGGCCCCGTTCCCATTTTATAGATAATAAAATCAAAGCCAAGAAAGCTTTAATTTGCCCCTTAATTCTCAGATAACAGACTACCAAAGCCTGGTTTTGAAGAAAGGCCTCTCTAATCCCAAAGTAAATGCTCCTTCTATCCCCTTTACCTCCTACTATATCAATTGAGATGATAACTTAAAATGACAGGATGGCAGATTTTTTTCTTTTTTCTTCATGACAGAGTCCAAAGGAAGAACAGCAGAGAAGGATATGATGAAAATGTACAGAGGGAATAATTAATAAGCCAAATGGGGTATCTATGCACTGTGGTCCAACAGGGAGTTCCCACGTCCTATTTGCCAAGTATGTCATCCTATGAAGACACGACGCGCCCTGCCGTGTCTGGGACCCACCAGCAGGAAAAGCAGGGGGAAGAGGCTGTGGGAGCCCAGAAGTAAGGAGAGAGGGTCCACAAGGACTAATCCTTGTCTCCCCTATAAAACTGGCAAAATATTTTCTAATGAACAATGAATCCAAAGGAAATAGAAAGAATATTGAATTCTGGCTTCAACTGCTGAAGGAAAACAATTCAACAGTTTCATATCATGAAAAATGAATCCAGTGAAATCTGTGTTGTCTTTTGGCCAAAAGCTAACAGCACAATGCTGAGAGGAAAATAAATTCGTTTGCAATTTCATTTCTTTTAAAACGCCTGAAGGCACTTAACCAAGGGCATCTGAAACTCCCCCAGGCCAGGTTCCAGTCGCTTGCACAGAGCAGTTCCCTGATGGGCCCCAACGCTTCTACTGAGGTTCGTGATCAGCAAGAAGCAATGAGCAACAGGCAGTGAGGACGAAAGTACAGGGTTTATCAAAAGTGGGGGATGGGGGCGGGCCATGATGACTCAGCAGGCAGAGTTCTTGCCTGCCCATGCAAAAAGATTTTAAAAAAAGAAAAAAGTGGGGGGTTGAGAGGAGGAGGGCTCCATATGCAGATGAGCCGCCTCCTGCACCCCACCTGAGTGCTCATGCACCCCCTCCCAGAAGCGGTCCCAAGAAGTGAGACCGTGGCAGCATCAATCCTGAGCCTCAGGAGCATAGGAGAGGCCACGAGGGGGCACAGAGGGGCTGACAGAGCTGCGATCTGGAGGGGGCCTCTGCAATGAGGCTGTTTCCCACCCCTCCACCCCAACCCCCTTTGGAAATTTAAGGCAGGACTCTGACCAGAAATAAATTATCGCTTATATACCCTGCCTGAAACCTTGCCTCTTGGAGTTGTTGAAACACCAAGCCATCACACTCTGAAGTTAGGGAAGGGTTTTCATTTATTCAGATCTTAGAGAGAAAGATTCCTTCTTAACACCTAACCAGTATCAGCTCAGACGGAACCAAGGTTTCCGGACAGCAGGAAGAAAAGCTTGGTAAAGGGGTGGCAACACTCGCGTGGTGCAGGCAGTCTTGAAAATTTGCCTGGGAAACCACCCTTCCCTTCTCTGTAAAACCCGGAGGTGGCTTTGTTCTGTCTTTCTGGCCTGCAGAGGGTGACAGGGGAGAGGGGAGCCTCAAGCAGGCTGCTCAGTTCCTCCTGGCCTCCCACCCCACAACAGATTCTAGGCAGAGAAGCGCAGAGGTTCTCCTTCCCGTCCATTATCACAGACCACCTGCGGGTCCCTGTTTTCATGCACTCCCCTACCCCGCCCCAGGAGTCCTGAAATTGAAGGGAAGGAAGGACAAGAGCCTGGGATAGATGCAGACATCAAAGGCCCTCTCAGTACAAAGCAGAGAGGGCGCCCGGAAGTAACTGTTTACCCGGATTAGGGGGAAAAAGTGGGGGAAACCTATATTAATCAGCCAGATCAGAAAGAATCCTGCCTGTCTCTAATACTCTCCCTTTCTTCTACCCAAACCCTTCCCATCCTTCAGCTTCCAATTCTTTTCCCCATCAGCTACCTTTTCCTGATGTGCCAGTCTGAATCTGTGGTGGACCCCAGAAAAGCCATGCCCTTTGATCCTCATTCAATATTGCTGGGTGGGAGCATTTTGATTGTTTCCATGAAGATGTGAGCCACCCAATTGTGGGTGGTAACTTTTGATTAGATGATTTCCATGGAGGTGTGTCTCCACCCACTGAAGGTGGAGTTGCTTGCTGGAATCCTTTAAAAGAGGAAACATTTTGGAGAGAGTCCCTTTTTTGGTAGAGTCACGTGAAAGCCAGCAGATGTCACCATGTTCGCCATGTGCCCTTTCAGCTGAGAGAGAAACGTTGAACGTCATTGGCCTTCTTGAACCAAGGTATCTTTCCCCGGATGCCTTAAATTGGACATGTCTATAGACTTGCTTTAATTGGGACATTTTCTCAGCCTTAGAACTGTAAACTAGCAACTTATTAAATTCCCCTTGTTAAAAGCCATTCCATTTCTGGTATATTGCATTCCGGCAGCTAACAAACTAGAACACCTGATCACCCAGTTCGCAGGACCTCAGCCCTCCAACCCCATCACTCAAGGGGAGCCAACTGCTCATTTCCCCCGCTTATTATTAATACCTAGTACGGTTACTTTCTTTGATATATATGAGTTGTTTCCAGTTTATACTATATATATACTACACTCCCTGAGGGCCGTATATTCCCAGAAAGTCTAGCATTCTGTTACGCACATTGCAATGGAATTCAAATACTACATTAACCAGGTAATATTAATTTTTAAATATAAAATCTAAGAAAATACAATTTAAGAAAGTAAGATACTCATGAATTTACTTGGATGATCTGAATACCTAAGACCCAACGTTAAAATCTACACAACATGCTCACGTGGGCTGGGGCAAGTCCCTTGGCTGCCCTACACCTGGAAAGTTCTAAGGTCTGGTAGGAAAATAAAGTCTGTGACTTGCAAGGAAAATAAAGGAACTTGGAAGCCGCTTCTGAGAATGCAAATAATAGTAAAAGAAAAATAATCATATAAAGACTTTATAAAGCATGACGGATATAAACATATGTGGAAGCATAAATGAATATATTCTTTTCATGTTAGGAAATTTAATTCTATTTGTCATGGTTGAGGCATAAGATGTGCCAGTTAACCAAAGATTTGGAATCATAAAGAAACCATGCAGTCACGTGGATTAACTTCTTTTCAAAGAATCATAATCCAATAATATTAAGCACAAAAGTGCTTAGCACAAGTTCAACTTTCTTTGATAATTTAGAGGGCACTTGATGGTTCTGAAGTGCCTTCAGGTCATTGTAATGAGCATGTATTGAGCAACGGTTGTTTGCCAGATAGCAGCAAGTCCTAGCATGGAATAAACCAACATTCATTGTGGTTCAATTTTAATCATGTGATCTATTTCAATGAAACATTCCTTATAAGCATGAGGTGCTGTGCAGGGACTCGTACATGAAAAAGATACTATCCCTGCCCCCCAGTTACTTATGATCTAGCAGTTAATATAAGTCTTGCACACAGAAACTATTCCATGATGGAATGTGCTACTTCAATCACAGAAGAAGGAGAATTCAATTCAAAATTGAACTTTTAGAACTAACTTGCTTAGCTCAGTCGGTTAACCTGACTGGGCTTGGCCATTTAGCAAGACAGAAGACAACATGAGCTCGAGATTACATCCCAATTTATGTGACACCACTAAAATAACCACCTCATGGGATCAAAGGGGAGAGTGGTGTTGAGTTTGAAGAGAGAAGTAAGGATGATCAAATAAATCTTTGATTTCTATCAGAAACAATAATGGAGACATTACCTTTTAAGAAATGAATGCCATAACCTATCAGCCCACGCAGAAGACCCCTCAAGACACATTTTGTGATTTACTCAGTTTGAATAAAGAAGGCCAGAGTCAGAGCCACAGGCTGGATCCTACCACGCTCCTATTAATACGGTGGCACAGAAACATTTGAGATAGAATATCAAATCCACCAACCAACGTCTGTGTTTTCAACCACACACATGCACATACTCCCGCAAGCACCAGGGCAGGCAACAGAGAGGGTTCTGAAAGTACAAATGGAACTATCCCTCCTCTTCTGTCATTATTTACAGAAATGCCCACCAAAAATTATAAGAATGAAATTTAAGTAGCTCAGACTTTGATAGTTCATAATTTATGACATTTTGGAGTGATACAGGTTTGGAATTTACCTCTTCTAACTCCTTATATTTCCATTTATTTTCCCTATGAATTTAAACATAACTTTTAAAAACTAGCAAAGATAAGGAAGGAATTACACTATCAATGTTGGAAATGTAAAGTTATTGATGTGAAAAAATGTCTCTTGAAAATTATTTGTTAACAGATAAGATATCTTTTCTTATACTGAACTCTTTACTATTCATAAAACAAATTCCAGAGTGGATTTCATTCATTCATTCATCAAACATTCACTAAGCAAGGCTAAATGCCAAACACTGAACTGGGTAGTGGGGCAGTTGGGACAATGTGCCACTCAGACCCCCTGCTGACTGCCAGCTCCAGGTGCCTCCTCTCTGGATCCACCACCAAGGCCACACTTCCTCGAGGCTGCCCCAGTTGAGAATCAAGCCCAGTTGGGGTTCCAATTCAAGCCCATTCAGTGGGACAGGGGACAACCATACCAGATAACTGTGTCCCAAGGACTCCCCAACAGCCTGGCCAAAACTTTCTTAGAACTGAACTATAGTCTTAGGCTTCTTCTCCAGCCTCCTTCCTTCCCCCTCTTCTTTCCATCCTTAGGTCTGAAGGCTCTCCTTGCCTACTCCAGCTTCCTATTCTTCTTCCTTCACAGGCATTTCCCCCCAATAAATATCTTGCATATCTAACTCCATCCTGGTATCTGCTTCTCCAAGGAACAAAACTGACACAGTCCTAGAAAAATCACAGTGAGCAAACACTGCCCTCTTGCAGTTTACCATCTTATGGGGAAGCAGATAATAATCAAACAATCATACAAATAAATACTGAAGAGGATGATACAGGAAACATTCATGGTACCAAGACATATTACAGGGGGACCTGGTTTTGTCAACGGGGTCTTGGAAGAGACATTTGTGCTGAGAGCTGATGGATGAATGGGAATTACACAGGTCACAGGGGTGGGAGCTGGGCAGAGCCTAAGAACGTAAGGAACAGAAGCCATTTCCGAAAACCAGCTGCTGCCATGCCTTTGAAGCCTTTGAAAGGTTTTAAGCAGGGGAATGGCATGATAAGATTAGCACGTTTTAAGGGATCACTCTGTAGAGAACAAATTGGATGGAAGCAAGACCAGTTGGGAGGCCACTGAACTGTGACGGAAAAAAGCAAGCAGGTAGCTAGAACAGCTGTCCTGGGGCTTTTTGCAGAAGTGAGGAAAGAGGGAGCCGACAGTGGCTAGGCAACTTGCCCTAGGTTGCTGAGTCAGGAGGAAAATCGATCTTCCGGCACCTACACTCATATTCACTTCCACACATCATATTGATTCCAGGCAAAGGGCAGTTCCTACTTTGCATTCTGGACACATCTCCTACTTCCTGTCCCTAAGCAGTATCTAGGCACATAACTACTTTGGAACCAACTGAATGAGTTTCTCAACTAGTCTTTCTACAAAGAACCCCTGGGTATGACCTAAAATAGAATGTGCAAAAGAAAGGACATTTTCAGCAGTGTCACCTATGTGCAGGAAGGAAAACTACCTGTACATGTGCAATATAAACATGCAAATGTGGGTGCATGGGTGGTTCAGAGGTAGAATGCTCGCCTTTCATGTGGGAGATCCGGGTTCGATTTCTGCACCATGCACCCAAAAACAACAAAAAAAAGAACAGGCTTTTCTGGGCGGGCCACAGTGGCTCAGTGGCAGAGTTCTCACCTGCCAGGCTGGAAACCAAGGTTCGATTCCTGGTGCCTGCTCATGTAATTAGAAAAAAAAAAATGGGAATGTCGGTTTGTGTATACACACAACACAAACCCTATATGCAATGTTTGTATGTATGTGTGTGCATATGTGCACAGACAAAGAGACTATCATACAAGCTAGGCTGTCCTGCCCACTCCTTTCAAATCAGCCTACCTAGCAGTTAAATGAAGTAATCGCTACCGAATCTTGCACTTGGCTTGCTGACGTCCCACATTCACAAACCGATAGTATCCATCCCTTTGACAGGCAGATTGTTTTACTAGACATGATTATTCACCAGCTGTTCTTGGTGAGCAGAGCCACGATATCCTAATCTAACATTTCAATAATCCTCAAAGCTGAAAGGACTGTAAGTATAGACACTGACAGGTCTACAGAGCATGGTCCTTCCGGCTGTCAGGGATTCGGCAAAAAACAAAAGCTCTGCGTCTGCTTTCCCACCAGGCTCCTGGGTGCCCCAAATGCAATATCTTTGTGTCACAGGCCTCCTGGGCGGCAGGCACCACTTGTTGTAACAGCCTCACAGTTGGAAAGATAAATCCCTTACTGAATTGTGATTTAACTAGCTACAGCACTGGCCCCCAGTCAATGAAACCGGCCAAAGTGTTCAGTTTAGAACACAGGAGATAAGTATGTGCTAAAAGAAAAGCAAAAATGAATGATAACTACACAGTCAACCAATTCTGAGAGGTGGAAGGAGGGGGATGTGAGGCAGGGAGCTTCAAGGTAATATTCTATCTCTTAAGCCAGGTGGAGTCGACACAGGTGCATATTGAATTATTCCTAAACCATAAATGTAAAAAACAGATATAATTATATAGTAGTTCAGGGTAATGTTTCATTTCTTAAGCTGAGTGGTGGTTATGGAATTATTATTCTCAAACAGTACAGGTAAAACTGATGTATAACTATGTGTTCTAGTTTGCTAGCTGCTGGAATGCAATATACCAGAAACGGAATGGCTTTTAACAAGGGGAATTTAATGAGTTGCTAGTTTACAGTTCTAAGGCCGAGAAAATGTCCAATTAAAACAAGTCTATAGAAATGACCAATCGAAGGCATCCAGGGAAAGATACCTTGGTTCAAGAAGGCCGATGAGGTTCAGGGTTTCTCTCTCAAGTGAGAAGGCACATGGCGAACACAGGGCTTCTCTCTCAGCTGGAAGGGCATATGGCAAATACAGCATCATCTGCTAGCTTTCTCTCCTGGCTTCCTGTTTCATGAAGCTCCCCGGGAGGCATTTTCCTTCTTCATCTCCAAAGGTCACTGGCTGGTGTACTCTCCGCTTCGTGATGCTGCAGCATTCTCTGCTCTCTCTGAATCTCTCATTCTCCAAAATATTTCCTCTTTTATAGGACTTCAGAAACTAATCAAGACCCACCCAAATAGGTGGAGACATGTCGTCACCTAATCCAGTTTAACAACCATTCTTGACTAAATCACATCAACCAGGGAGATGATCCAATCACAGTTTCAAACATACAGTATTGAATAGAGATTATTCTACCTTTATGAAATGGGATTTATATTAAAACATGGCTTTTCTTAGGGGGCATACTTCCTTTCAAACCAGCACACTATGGGAAACATATATCTATATGTAAATATAATTTTTATAAGCCAGAAATATTTTATGATACTTTTTAAAAGATACAGCCCTTGTCCTCAAGGAGTGCACAGTCCAGTGAGGAAGGTAGACATGTAAATAAATTGAGGCAAACCCAGGGAGAGAGCAGCTCTGCCTCAGGAGGCTGGGAAAGGCCATGTGGAGGAAGTGACCCTGGAGATGGACTTTAAGGATGAGATAATGGAGGGGAAAAAGGGGATGGGGCAAGGTCATTGCAGATCGGGGTCCAGCAAGTACACACGAACAGAAGCTGAAGGACAGTGTTCAGTTCAGCCAGTTTGACAAAGTTGCGAATAGGTGGGACTCAGGGAGAGCCAGGAGGCTGCAGGGGACAAGGCAGTAAGCAGGCTGGGAGCAAGCCCAGGGCAGTTCGTAGGTGGTGGCAGGAGGACACAGATTGAGGGAAGGGTCCTTGCACTGGAGATGAGATGCTAGAAGCAAGCGGTGCTGCAAGCAGTGGTTATAGCCAGAGGAGGAGATGGGTCAGCTAAGGAGGAAAGATCCCTGAAGAAGAAGAGGGCTTGGGGACAAGCCAGATGTGAAGAAAGCACATCATGGTTTCATCACGTGAAACAGGCCCCGCTACACGCCGCGATGTGTCCAGCCCTGCTCTTTTGAAAGTGTGGACACTTGACACCCATCGTCGTCAGCTCTAGTTCTTTGGCTGAAACTCTGAGACTTAGGGGTTATGATTTCCAAACTTGGCTGCACATTAGAATCCCCCAGGGATCTTATAAAACTTCCAAAGCCCAGGTCACTCTACCACCACCATCCACCCACGACTGATTACATCACAATATCCAGGACCAGGACTCAGATATCAGGTTTTTTTTTTTAGCTTCCCAGATGCAGACAAGTTTGGGAGACTGATTTAGGCAAAGGCCTATTTAACACTCTAATACCCTGAGAAGAGATGTCATACAGTTAACTTTCACAATGCTGCAAGAGGATGTTTCTTTTCAGAATCTTATCTTCCCTCCAACCTCTTTGTCCTGGTGTTTTTGAAATGTGTCTTTAACTGCTGATGGCTTGTGTAGGTGATGTGTGGTCTGTGCCCGTATGTCTAGACAGTTATAAATCTTCAGATGGGCTTTAGATCAGGCATTGTGAGTCCTGGACCCCACAACAAGACCTCCCACGGAGGAAGGAGCCAGCAGGCACTCAGCTGCTGGGCACTGCCTCACTTCTCTTGTCTGCAGAGAGGAAAACTGGACTAAACACCAGTTCAGCACGCAGCTCACTTTGGTGTTGAAGGGTCAAAAATCATGCACGCTGCAAGCAGAAAAAAAGGACACTGGTGGAAAACTGCTGAAATCCAAAAGGGTCTGTAGTTTAGTTACTTGTATCATTGCAATTTCTCAAGTTTGGGGAAATGGTCCATGATTATATAACATGTTACCATTAGGGGAAGCTAGGTGAAAGGGATTGAAACTCTGGACTACTTGTCTGTAGCGACTTTTCTGTAAATCCAAAATTTTAGGTTTAATTTTAAAACTTGCACTTGCATGCACGCACACTCTAAATTTGTGGAGCTGTCATTTGTAACAGCAAAGGGTATAGGCTCTGGAGACAGATTTCCTGAGTTTACAGCTTAGCCCTGCCACTTCTGAGTGAGTGTGGTCGAGTTACACACCTCTGTGTTACTTTCATTGTCTCATCTGTAAAATGGGGGTGTCTACCTCATAGAATTCCTGGGAGGAAAAATAAGATTATGAATTTTAACTGTCCTACACCACGCCTGGCAAACAGTAACCATGCAATAACTCTTTCTTTTTTTTTTTTTTAATTCAGGAATAAAGAAATGATCTTCCTGAGCAAAACCACCTAGACACAGTCACCACTGAGACAGAGTTCAAGGCAGAGACGAGTGAGAGCAGCCTCCACTCCAAGGGTGTAAGCTTTCTGCACTGACTCTGCTTTCTGAGGACCCACACGGCTTTGTGTACACACACAGAGTCCAGCACAATGGCCTGTGGTCAATCTGTGCTCTCTTGTTGACCAACTTGTCCCCAACTCTCAGGCCCAATCTTCTGTGCTCTGTTTTTGTTCATTTTTATGCCTCCCTCTCTTTCCGCAGCTGAAATAGGGAGTTGAGGAATTCCACAGCAAGGGATTCATAAACTATGACAAAGGGTTTGCTCTGAAATGTGTTGAGCAGCTTCTCTCTACTGTGCTGTTAATTCTTATAAATGACTGTCTTTTTCTCTTCATGTAAAGTGGTACTCAAAAATCTGATCCCTATCTGGAACCCCCACAAGAGTGCTGCTAGCCACAGATGGGTGTCTCTAATGAATTTTTTAACTGCTGCCCTAATAAAATATGGATGAACCAGAAGGGGCCCTCTCTATAGCTGTTATTTTAAAACAACCAAACAACCAAAGTTTCTGTTCTTATTTTTTTTTGCAGCCTAAAGCTGCAAGTACTCACATCCACCCTAACAAAAGATCGCTTTCTTCATGCTCATCCATCTGTAAAGTTCACAGTTACCTTTTTAATGCCATATTTTATGCATAGTCTTGTTTTCATAGCTTTGCAAATGCCCTGCTTTGCATGCCAAATTTGAGATGTGTTTATTAAAAAAATGATCCCAAACCGTCAGCATTTCACACATAAGTAGCACCCTAGAGAACGGAGTTCTTTCGAGGAAGTCCCCATTCTGCACTAAATTTTAATAATACTCAGAATTTAAGCTCACTTCAAAGGTTTGTGTCACTTTTAATGCCTGACCTCAAAAATGATACAATTATAGCATTGTAAATGTCTGCTTTATAGTCCTACTAGGAAACAAAAGGAAATTCAGTATTTCTTTCCACATTCCAGTTTTGAAAGTTGGTGCACTCATGCGAGGGAATTAAAAAGAAACCAGCATATGTACTTCTCTGCAATAATGATTTACACTGTATACTGCTGTATATAAGGGAATGGGTCCCGGGCCTGGTTTGTAACTTAACCGGGACTGAGGTATAAGGAGATATTTTATAATAGAATGTGATTGTCTTTTATCTACACTTGCGGATCCTTCTTTCATGACACTTCTCTAGTCTTTACTTCATATTGAGACACTATATATAGCGTCTAAGTTTAAACAGGTCACGACCACACATAGAAAGCTCAATTCTTTCTGACTAATTCAAACACTTAGAGTTGATAACTAGGCAAGGGCTGGACTGAAGTCAACCTTTGCCACTCCCTATGAATAAAGGGCTTGTTTAAACAGATTGGTACTCTATGGACGTTAACAGTGAGAAATATTTAGAAAAATAAAGTGTTTTCAAGTGCCCATTTACATTCAAACAGGGCAAACTAATTATATAGCATTCTAATCTGGTTTTGCTTCTTCACTGTGAAAGCACCTTGAACAAAACAGTACATCGTTCTGCTAAGAAAAAGTCTCCACGGATGCTTTGATGCTTAAATATCTGAAGTGTGCTTTGGTTTTGTCAATGTTTCCACATTGTGGAAAGCAGCTAAACAGCCTAACTAAACTCCTTTTGAAAGCTTTTGTTCCCAAAGTGGCATATTTTAGGATTTTAAATTATTAAAATTAGATGCTAGAGTTTCCAACCAGTTGCTATCGTCAGACAGATATCACATAAACGCTCAAAGCAGGGCCATCTGCAGAGGAGGCAAACAGCCAGGAGATGCTGACTGCTCCCTTGGGAATAAGAATTCAGAATCTGGTGAGGAAACACCCTTAGATAATCATGGCCAGCCACAGAACCAGCAAGGAGATGGGTAGCTCCATCGATCAGAAACCAGACAAGAGAAAATCACTCATTCAGCCCAAGGCAGTGTCGATCCAGGTTATGAATGGGCTTCAGTGCCATGGGGCCAACGAGTCTTGGCAGGAGGGACACCCCCTAACAGACATGTGCTGGCCAGTGAGCTGTGACAGTGACTCCCTCCATGGAATTCAAGTCACCTGTGTGAAATGGTCTCCACAATCAACTACCCATTAGAAAAGAAAACTCATGCTCAGCATTCTAGGGGTTACAAGACTTGGAGGAGATAGAATAGTGTGGTTCTCAAGTTCGCAGGTTAAACCAGGTTTAACTCTACCTCTTTCCCTTACCAACTCTAGGACCTTGCCAAATATAACTTCTCCAAGTCTCACTTTTCTTATCTGGGGAATGTTAATGATACTAATAATAGCAGCTCCCTTGCAAGGCACTTGTAAAGATCAGAGACTCTGAGCTTGTGTCCCCCTAGAGAGCACCTGCTCTGAACCACCGGTCCACGCTGCCTTCTCTCAGCCTACAGATCATACCAATGGCTGCAGGAAACAACCCATGATGCACACCCACTTGTTCAGCCACCTGAGGTGCTCCCACTGGCCACCACCCCCCTCTTTCCCCGGCCAGTTGAGGACATGAACTAACGCATCCTTCCTCTCTGGTCTCCCGTTTATGACTCCATGCTGACCAGCCCCTTCTGTTAGCAGGGCAGATAAGACCAATGCCATGTATCACATGGCATTCTTCTTAATTTACAATGATACCAGGCCTGCTGTCCCAAGAGTATACCAAAGTCACCTTGGAGTGTAGGATGTTTATAGACAATGCTGAATTACTGCTATAGATGACTAATCTCATCCATTATTTATGAGGTTTATCTGTTTAATATTCAGAGAGACGGTCATGTAGCAAAACAGAGGTTTGTGTCCTGTTCTTAATAATTTCTGTAGAGGGAATCCTGAGCAAGTTACTTAACCCAGCTTTGCCTCAGTTTGCTCATATGTAAAATGGGGATAATGGGACCTTAAGGGTTGTTGTAGAGATACAATAAAATTACCAACATGCATTAAAAAAAAAAAACCATCACAGCTTGAGTCAAGCAATGAAAGATGCTCAATAAATTGCATTTTCTTTCCCCAAGTTCAGTTGGGCACCTCAAGTCATCCCTACATTCTGATAACACTTTGGAATTTTCCTTGATCATTTTTAAAAAGGAAAGAACCGTTAATTAATCAGTTAAAGTAACATTATTCAACAGTCTGCTTCAAACTAAGTCCTTTTTTTTAACTTCTTATCTTTCTAAGAAGGTAGAATCCAATAAAGAGAAAATAAATTATTGAATACAAAGAAACAAGTCACTGTTGGTAATTGACAAACTATCAGGAAACTATCAGACAACCTGTAAGCAACTTCTAACACATATAAGAAACTCATGAAACTTTTAAGAGACCTATAATTTCCCCTAGAGTGCAGAAATTCCTCTACATGTGCATATGCTTTCACCAGGTACTAAAAAAAAATCTCCTTATTTTCTTTAAGAGAGCGGTAAAGGAAAAAAGCAACACTTTACATACTCTAAACACTCAAAATAAGTTCTCTTTTCATTTCTTTCTTCATTTACCTTGTTGGTCTTTAGGCAACTTTTCTCACCCTCCAGCCTCATCCAAAGACCTAGTTCTTCTTAAAAAAACAAAGAGAGAGAGAGAGAGAGAGAGAGAAAGGGAAGGCTTGTAATAGCTAAAATAAATGAGATGTTTGTTTATTTTTCCAGATTGAACTTTACAACTTGAGTTAGCTCTCGCTGAGGGACTGGCGCTTACTTGTGAGGGACTGGCGCTTACTCTTATTTTGAAATAAGAGACAATCTGTATAATATATTGGTTTTAATTCACTTATTGGGCTGAAGAAATGTTAAAATGAGATTAATAAATTGTTGTGGTAGTCTCTGAGCAATCTGGAAGAATAAAAGATATGTCAACAGACTGGAAATATGCAAATGCCCTTCACATTTTCTAAAAAGGGAAATAGGTCATTTCAGAAAAATTGAAATCCAGTGATTTGCAATCCAATAAACATGGCATGGATATCTGATCAGTTTCTGAAGATTAATAATAGGGTTATTTGTAAGCACTTAAAAATAGAAAAGCCCCTAAGAGTCTGCATGGATTTACTGAAAATAAAACATGTCAGACTAACTTCATTTTATTTAAACAGGAAATAAGAAAGGGGAAAAGACACTTATTGAGGCATTCACTGAGAACTTTACTATATGTCAGGCATGGTAAAACATCAGGGGCAAGGTGAGGAATGGAAATATCTGGACTTTACTGAAAGGATTTGAGAAGGTATCTCCCAATTCCACTGTGTACAAGCAGAGGCAGGATACAAAGCAAGTAAGTGGATTTGTAGCTGATGAATGGCCATTCAGGTCAAAGAGTGCTGAACCCCGAGTTGATGCCTTTCCAGATGAAGGGTCCCAGTTTCCTGGTGCAGGACTCTTTCCTTTGTCCTCTTCTCCTTATCATTTTATATAATGAAATTAATGAAGACAGAGAATTTGCTTCTCATGTTTAGATTTAATATGAACTTGGAAAAATAATGACTATGATGGATGATAGAATCAAGACCTAAAAATGTTTCAAAAGGGGTGAAACTAATGTATGAAATTATACACAGACAATACTCATCATTTGAAGATTCTGTATTTGCGAATTCACCTACTCACTAAAATGTGTTTGTAGCCTCCAAAATCAATACTTGAGGCACTTTCACAGTCATTCGCTGACCTGTGCAGAACGGTGAAAAATTTGTGTCACTTCACGTGTATGTATGTTCTCAGCAGAAGTCAAACAAGGCAAGTACTCTGCCTTTGTAGTTCAGCTCTGTACTGGTTTGCAGCTTCTAGGAACCCCAGAAAAGCCATGCCCTTTAATCCTCGTTCAATATTGCTGGGTGGGATCTTCTTGATTATTTCCATGGAGATGTGACCCACCCAATTGTGGGTGGTAACTTTTGATTAGATGTTTCCACGGAGATGTGTCTCCACCCATTCAAGGTGGGGTTGCTCACTGGAGCTCTTTAAGAAGAAACCATTTTCGAAAAAGCTTTAGAGCCAGAAGAGTCACCAGAACCAACAGAGACAACAAAATGGACAGAGCTCCCGGGAAGCTGTTGAAGAGAAAGTTAGCAGATCTCACCATGTGCCTTTCCAGCTGAAAGAGAAACCCTGAATGTCATCGGCCTTCCTGAACCAAGGTACCTTTCCCTAGATGCCTTAGATTGGACATTTTTATAGCCTGACTTTAATTTGGACATTTTCATGGCCTTAGAACTATAAACTTGCAACTTAATAAATTCCCCCTTTTTAAAGCTATTCTGTTTCTGTATTTCAGCAGCTTGCAAACTAACACAAGCTCTCAAACTGTAAAAGTCCTTTTTCAAGATACATTTAGTGCCATGTTTTCCAGGGTTTTGTATTTGTAGATGATTTCGCTGTTTAATATGGTTCCCAACCGTGGTGCTGGAGGACTATCTAGTGTTCCTGAGCACAAGAAGGTCATGATGGGCTTTATGGAGAAAATACAGGTGTTGGATAAGCTTTGTCCATATATGAGGTACAGTGCTAGTGGGCATGAGTTCAATGTTCATGAATCAACAATGCACATTAAATAAGGTGTCTCTACACAGGAACACACTTGAAACAAGGTTATGTATTCATTGGTTGATGAAAATGTTGTAAGAGACTCTCATGGGAACCTAACCCTGTATTTCCCCGAGGAGCGATGGCTCAGAATTAGCTAATTCGGTGTTCATAGTGACTTTATAGAACAGAACTAAACAAATAATGAAAATTGAGCACATCAGAACAAAGCAGAAATAATTCAGCTAAACAATGAGAGAAGAAGGAATAGGAATACAGCTCATCTGGGGAATACTCACAAATAACTGGACCAGGGAAATAGAGCCTATGGGGAAAAGAAGTTGCACAATGGCAAGGGAGTAAGGAATAATCCTTGAAGAAGGAAGACAAGATACAGACTGTGCTGGTTTGAAAGTATTATATACCCCAGAAAAGCCATGTTTTAATCCTGATCCAGTCTTGTGGGAACAGTTGTTTCTTTTAATGATTCAGTACTGCAGATTGGAGTCTTTTGACTAGATTATTTCCATGGAGATGTGACACACCCAATTGTGGGTGTGACTTTTGATTAGATGGAGATGTGACTCCACCCATTTTAGATGAGTCTTGATTAGTTTACTAGAATTCTTTAAAAGAGGAAACACTGGAGAAAGCCAGAAACAACAGAGCCAACAGAAATGACAGAAGCCTCAGAGCCAACAGCAAGAACAGATGTAGATGCTTGGAGAACAGCTGCTTCAGAGAACAAAGACACGGATGTTGGGAGATGCTTGGAGCCCAACAGACATTGCCATGAGATGTGAAGCAAGCCAGAACCTGGAGAGAACCAAGGGAAGCCAAGAGATGAAAGCCAGCCCCAAGGAAGCGAAGTGAGGAAGCCCCACAGAACCAGAGGCTGAAAGTAACCAAGCCCAGGAGCAAGAGACCAGCAGATGCTAGCCATGTGACTTCCCAGCTGACAGAGGTGTTCCTGACCCATCGGCCTTTCTTGAGTGAAAGTTAATTTTTTCTTGGTGCCTTAATTTGGACACTTTTACTTCCTTAAAACTGTAAACTTGTAGCTTATTAAATTTCCTTTTAAAAAAAAGCCATTCCAATTTGGGTATACTGCATTCCGGCAGCTTACAAACTAACAGACAAAGTCCTCAACCAGAGAGCCTCTGAGGGGCATGGAATGCAAATGGTACCCCCTCCCACTGTGATTTTCCTATGCAGCAGCATCTTTAAGCATGCAGACCAAAGGCACACAAGGTTACCTTCTAGGAACACTCAGCCACCTTGAGAGACTTACCAGCTGTGTGCGTATGAAGGAAAAATTTACAAAGAGCATACTTATCTGATTATAAAATGAACTATTTTCTTGGGTTCAAAAATCAACTTAAAACTAGTTTCATATCAATTCCTCCTTTTTATCTAGATCCCTCTGTCACAATGAGTACTAACACGCACAGGCTTCATAGCAAGGTCATACCTAGGAGGAATACGGTGGGATTGGGTGGAGAGGCAGAGAGAAGCTCCCCACACCCCAGTCATTATTCCAAGGTGTTCTAGTCGGCGAGCTGCCGGAATGCGATATACCAGAAACAGACTGGCTTTTAAAAAGGAGGAATTTCTTAAGTTGCAAATTTACAGTTCTAAGGCCGTAAGAATGTCCCAATTAAAGCAAGTCTATAAATATGTATGCACCCACAAGAGGTTACCTTGACTCAAGAAAGGCTGATAAAGTTCAGGGTTTCTCTCTCAACTGGAAAGGCAGGTGATGAACATGATGAGCTAGCTTCCTCTCCAGACTTCTTGTTTCATGAAGTTCCCTAGGGGGGGCATTTTCCTTCATCTCCAAAGGTCTCTGGCTTCACGGGTTCTTATGGTTCTTGTGACTCTGAAGCTTTCTCCCAAATGTTTCCCCTGTTAAAGGATTCCAGTAAACTAATCAAGCCCCACCTGGGATGGGTAGAGTCCCATTTCCTTCTAATCAAAAGTTAATATCACAATTGGGTGAGTCACATCTCTGTGGAGATAATCTAATCAAGTTTCCAACCTGCAGTGCTGAACAGGGATTAAAATAAATGGCCGCCTCCACAGGACGGATCAGGATTAAAACATGGCTCTTCTAGGGTACATAATCCTTTCAAGCCAGCACATAAGGTAAGGCAGATGTATCGATTTTGCCAGGTACACCAAGTCGATGGTACGTGTCATGGTCAGGTGTAGCCTAAGGAGCAAGGAGCAGGATACGTGTATACACATATGCAGCCATACAAACCCCACACCAGCAGTGTGCAGAGTCTCAAGGTATCAGTTTTTTACTATCAATAACATCTTTTAAGAAGAGAGAGAGTTTTTTCTCATATTTACAACCAAACTCTCTAATCAGGGAGCTTTAAATCCACTAATTCAGAGACTATGCTTATAGGCACATTTTCAATTCTACAACTAATCTAAGAAAGGGCAAAGGGGATTAAAATCCTCCCAGCCTCCAAAAGAGCCCCCAGGTACTTTTGGGTACGTTTGGATAGGGGAGGATTGGAGGTAGAAATAAGGAATCTCAGGGATATCATACAAATCCTTACTCCACTTAGAATGTGAGTTTCAAGATTGTTTTTAGAATGCTTTCTGTCATCAGACTCTGTCATTATATGGAGAACAAGATCCTTTCACTATGTTCTTAAGCAAAACTATATTCCCATGATCTCGAAGGAACAGGACAATCTTATAAACTATTAGTTTGTTAAATGTCTCCAAAATACAATACACCAGAGATGGAACAGCTTTTCAAAAGGGAATTTATTAAGTTACAAGTTTACAGACCTAAGGCCACAAACATGCCCAAACTAAGGTATCCAAGGACAGATATCTTGACTCAAAAAAGGCCAATGTGTCCGGAACACCTCTTTTGGCTGGGAAGGCACGTGGCTAGCATCTGCTGGTCCTTTGGCTTCTGGTTTCAAACAGCTTCTCCAGGGGCATTTTCTTTCCACATCTCCAAACATCTCTTTCTGTGTTGGCTCTGAACTTTCTCCAAAATGTTTCATCTTTTAAAGGACTCTAGTAAACTAATCAAGACCCCTTGAATGGGCGGAGTTACATCTCCATCTAATCAAAAGGCTACACCCACAACTGAGTGGGTCAATCTCCATGGGAACAGTCTAATCAAAGGTTTCCACTCTGACAACAGGTCTGGCCCCACAAGATTGGATCTGGATTAAAACATGGCTTTTGCAGGGTACATAATAGTTTCAAACTGGCACAACCTCCTACAGCGCCCCAAAAGCGCTCAAATATACTCTGATGGAGTCTCACTGAAGATCACTGATCTGAAGCTGCATATCTGGGTCAGACTTAGCCTGGTGATAGCACATAAAGAAAATCAGTTAATCAGTTGTTTCTCCACTCTTCAGTTTTAATTTCCACTTGAGACGTGACACTGTAAACTGTTAAGTCTTAGAAATGAAAAGCATTACTAATATTACTTTCTAAGATTGATGGCCAAGTCTGATCCCAATAGCTAATGAATCAACAATTCTTATAAGAACAGCCTAGTCACTGCCCAGCTAGTCAGTCCTCACTGATATTCTCCCTCTCCCCAAATTACAAGGCATCAGGATACACAGTAACAGATGTGACCTGTAAAACAACTAAGAATGCAAGAGATTTGAAAGCAAACATCAAAGACCATCTTGATGAATTTGACACAATCTGATGTCCACTTGCTCATCATACACCGAGCAACCATTAGGTGTCAAGCACGTTCTAAGCCTCTAGCATATTTTTATCACTTAATCTTCACCAAAACTTAACGAGGTAAGAATTATTATCATCCCATTCAAAAAAATAAGATCTTGTAGAAGACACGTCATTTGCCCAAAGTCACACAGCTGGTTAGTGTAGAAGCCAGCACTTTGAGCCCAGGAAGTTTGACTTCCTGCTCAGCCAGGATGCCGCAGTCACTGACTTTGTTTATGAACCCGTGGGATAAATATAGATCTCTCAGAACATGGAACTAGACTCCCAAGAAGTCTGTGTGGCCTGTTTTCACATTTGCTAAAACTCAGATGTCATTTCCCAAAAGTACAATTACTCAATGACGTTCACTGGTTATCTATAAAACACTCCAAACTCTTAGAATAAGCAGATTACTAAAAACTAAAAAAGAGATAAGACCCGGCAGTAATTATAACTACCTTGCATAAGTTACAAAGTTCTTTATACAAAAGGTTTCCAAACTGACAATGCACTAAAGTCAACTTGGTTTCAAGTAGAGGCTTCTAACAATAGATCCTCACCAAGGTATTTGGTTACATGGAAGGGAAGGAAGCCTCTGGAGAAAGTGACCAGGTCAAGCTAGAGTTAGCCAAGGAGGGGAATGCTGGGCAAGTTAGGTCCTACCACCAAACTATAGCTAACTAGTCTGGGAGCTGTGTTGTGATTAAGTACTAAACTATGGGTTGTTTAATCTTTTAGAATTGGAACAAATTCAAATTTTACTTACGGTTCTTATTCAGTTATCTTTCTTGAGTGGGAAAGGAAAGGATGCAATTAAAGCCCATGAGCCAAGAAGAGCACCAGATCCTAAGGTAGGCCTGACACCCGCCAGGGACTTTAGTCCATCACCTGACAAAGGAAAAAGGTTGGAGTTTCTGCTGAAAATTAGCAGGGCTTAGAAACAATGTTTGGGGATTGTTCTAGTTTGCTAGCTGCTGGAATGCAACACACCAGAGATGGATTTGCTTTTAATGAAAGGGGATTTATTTTGTTAGTTCTTCAGAGGAAAGGCAGCTAACTTTCAACTGAGGTTCTTTCTTACATGGGAAGGCACAGGGTGATCTCTGCTGGCCTTCTCTCCAGGCCTCTGCGTTCCAACAACTTTCCCCAGGGTGATTCCTTTCTGCATCTACAAAGCCCTGGGCTGAGCTGCGAGTGCTGAATGAGGTATGCTGAGCTGCTTGGGCTGTGCTACCTTGCGCTCTCTCATTTAAGCACCAGCCAATTAAATCAAACATCATTCATTGCAGCAGGCACACCTCCTAGCTGACTGCAGATGTAAATCAGCAACAGATGAGGTTCACGTACCATTGGCTCATGTCCACAGCAACAGAACTAGGTGCCTTCACCTGGCCAAGTTGACAACTGAATCTAACTACCACAGGGACCAACTGCATGAAAATCACCTGGGCGACCCATGAAAGTGCAGATTTCTGGGTCTTTCCCCAGGCCTCACAAATCAGTATCCTTAGGGCAGAAAGCCAAGGTATGAGTGTTTTTCAAAAGTGTCTGGTGTGGCAACCCAATGGTCAAGACCCCCTTCCTTCGGGGAAGAGGGGAAAAAAAACAAAAAACAGAACTTTAAGCATTAGCAGCCTGCATAACCTGAACACAGGCCAGAAGGAAAACCACCTCTCCAGAGGAGGAAAGAATCGTCAAGCACTTAAATAGACCTTCTGAAACTTCTTTGAATGATTATCTACCCAGTTTTCCCTATAATGTATCAGTGCTGAATCTATCTCCTGTATATTTCAGGAAACCTTGAAATGAAAATGTTACATTACCTCAGAAAATGGTTAACAACATGTGCTCTATCACCTCTGTGCCTTCTTGTCATGCCCACCATAAAACCCTGCATCCCCCTCTGATCAACGCAGAGCACTGACTTCCATTTGCAAGAGTGCTGACTTCCATTTTTGACATACCAACTTTGGGAAGAATCTTCTCCTGTTCATAAGTCCCTAATTCAAACTCATGGTAACTCTCTGCCAAGTGTGCTTTTTGGTCTTGGGGCTGGCTAGGTTGGACATTTAATTAGCAGAATTATCCCAAAACAGGATAAGCAAGGCAGGCATCGAAAAGTACTACTGGGATTGCAAACAAAGTTCTCTAAAAGGTAGAAATGTTAAAAGGGCATGCACAAAGGCAAACAGTAGAGAAACAGGCAAGAATTAATACAAAGGGGCCACAAAGCAGTAAGAAAAATGTCATGGCAAGACTAAAGGCCAGAATGAGTTCCATCAGCTATAGATACATGAAGGACAATAAAAAACAAGAGCACAAAAATCAACCAGACAGGGTTGACTATTAAGAACACAATGCAATAGATAAGAGAGAAAACAGGGCAGAATTACAGAGCTCAAATTTTCAGCCCTCATGATCTTGAGATAGGACAGGATGGTGGTAGCATAATTTAGAAGGAACTGAAGCTCAAGAGACTTTGTAAAAAGATAGAGAATATCGAACTACTTCAAAGGAGTTCACATCTCCAAATGAGGTCAGATAAATTAAAATCCAGATACTCAAGGGAATCACAAACATGATCACAGAACTATAGTCAATACTCTTTGAGAAATCATGGACTAAAGATTGGCAAATATTCTGGTTTCAAGAAGGGAAAAAGGAGAATGTAGGAGCTATACATTAGTCGGCAAGATATATATCCCAGATAAAATTTAAAATGGATGCTTAAATGAACATGTCATGAGCAAAACAAATCAGGTAACCTCTGGTGCAAAATGATGGAATAAAGGCAAATCAACGGCACATCTGTGCAGCCCACTGAAATGGAAAAAGCCAAGGAGAAGTAGGGGAGAAAATTTTATCTACAATGCACAGTCACATGCATAGTTATTTAGTAGGCACTTATGAAGTAACTACTTTGTGCCAGGCACTGCAATAAACATTTTACAAATATTAACTCAATTCTCATTAGAGCCCTTTTACTATCCCCTTTCTACAGATGAGGAAAACTGAGGAACAGGAAGTTAAGTAACTTGTCCAACCTCACATGTCTAGTAACTGACAAAGTTGGAATTAAATACCAGGCAGTTTGCTCCACAGCCATGCTTTTAACATTGTGTGGCCTCTCCAAACTATGAGGAATATCTGCAAATAATAGAAAATTTGGATGAAGTTAATAGCAGACACCAAAAACAATATATCCTTCTCCTGTTCTTAAAAAGGAAAGAGGTGTCTTTCTAAAGATCCTTTGCTTCCAGAAGAATGAAGAGCGCAGGCATGAATTTGGGCCAGGGGGAAGTATAAGACATCCTAGGGAGGGCCCAACCACATCACTGTGGACAAGAGAAGCAAGAGAACACAGAGACCATGCAGACTGCCCACCTTATTTTTTGTGAACTCAACTACTAATCTGAAGAAAATGCCTCAAAGTGATGGGAGAAGAGGAGAGCAAATGGCCAATAGCTTTGCAGCTGCAGGCCAACTGTTAATTTGCGATATGTAATCATCAGGCTTTTTAAAAAGTGTTACCCTAGAAGCTGATGCTTACCTGGGTGTTCAGGTCAATTCATTCATAAAATGAAGACATCAGAAACAGCAAAAAGTACAGTTACAGCTGAAAATACCATCAATGACATGGAAGAATAATAAAATGCAAAGGAAAAGATAGAGAAAAATTAAATTAAAGAGAACATGGTACGTACAATATAGGCAAACGAACACATCGACAATAGGTATCCCTCAGGTAGAAATAAGAAATGGGAAACCAATGATATTATAGAAGAAAATGTTTGTGAAATAAAAGAAAACCTAAACCTGCAGATAAAGGGAATGTACAGCATCCAAAGACCCAATTTGAATAAAAATTAAAGTTATATATATAATATGTATGCCTGTAGATATTTGGGTGTGTCTAGAAAGTATTGTAAGGATTCACACCAATCCTACAGAAACAGAGATTGGAGATGAGAGAGAACAGGAGGCTTTCGTTTTTAACTTGCAATTTCCATACCATTTGAATTTCAACACAATAAGCATCCATTACTTTAATGTGAATGCCTTATTATGTTTAAGCAATAAAATAATTTAAAATAAATAAATAACAGTTATTAATCATTAGAAGAAAACATTTCATTTTGTTTACTACAAAGTAGGCATTGGATTACTATGAATGAAGCCACCACATCATCATTACTTCTTTTCACAGGCTATTAAGTCTGATATACCCAGGGGTTATAATAGAAAACATTTATTTGAACTTAAGTGTTTTATGGGCAATCAGTGAACAAAATAGAGAAATGAGAACCAAATTAAATTATCGTTAACTCATATCTAGGTGAATACTAGTTCGCAAAATATATTAACTGAAGGATCATTGTCAACATAAGGGTGTAGCTCTGGTGGTATGCCACAGAGGCAGGTCTTTGACCCTATCCTGTTTAATATTTTCATCAGCAACTGAGGTAAAGACATAGAAGTCATGTTTATTAAATAAGGAGGTCAGAGTCCTCAAGAGTCTAGAACAGTAGATCAAGCCAACAGGCAAAAATATGAAATCCTATATTTAAGTTCAAATAATTAATTGCATGGATACAGGATGTAGGAAACAATACAAGAAACCCAGCTTGACAAACCGTAGAATTTTAGTTGGCCAAAGTTCACTTGACCAGATTGAACTCCCAATATCCCCTCAAACCTGCTCTTCTCACCATCTTCCCCACCTCGGTAATAATTGTTCTTTCCTTCCAATTGCTTAGGATAAATGCCTAGCCAGCCCAAACCCAATTAGCTACACCTTCAAACAATATCCCAAATCTGGCTACTTTCCATTGCTCCCACAGCTGCTACTTTGGTCCAGGCTACCATCATTTTTCACCCCAATTATTGCAATGGCCTTCTTACTAGTCTCCTTGCTTCCATCCTTGCCCACCTTCAGTCCATCAGCATCCAGCGTGGGATTGTTAAAACTTAAGTTAATCATGTCGATACCTGATTCAAAATCTTTCACTGACTTTCCAGCTGTCTCAAGGGTAAAAGCCAAAGTCCTCACTATGACCTTCATGTTACCTCCACAATATCTCCCTGACCTTATCTTATCCTACAATGCCCCTTTATCACTTGCTCCAGCTCTACTGCTTTCTTTGCTGTTCCTAGAACATGCCAGCCCCACTCCATCTCAGGACCTAGAATGCTCTTTCCTCTTTTTATCTGCATGGAGCTTGCTCCCCCTTGTCCTTCAAGTCTCTATTCAAATGTCATCTCAGCTTCAAAAACTGCAATTCCTGCTTTATTTTTCTCCTTAGCACTTGCTATTTACATACTATTTCTATAAACAGATGATCTTATTTATATATATCTCTTGTTTATTGTCTAAAATGTAAGATCTCTGAGCTAGAGATTTTTATATGTTTCTTTGCTGCTCTATTTCCAGCATGTGGCAGGCACTCAAAAAATGCGTAGATTAAATGAATAAATGAATGACCCAAAGGGTATAATACAGCTGCCAAAAATCACTAAAGTAAACTTCATTAATAGGACTATATCAAGATCATCCAGAAACATACATTTCTCTTCACTTCTCAGATTAAATGACCAAATCTGCCCCCCCAAAAAATACAGTAAACTTTTGATGTTTGTATAGCACTTCCTAGTTTACAAAAGCCTTTCACATACATCACTTCATTTAATCAACTGAACAACACAATTTCAGAGATGAGGAAAGTTAAGGTTCAGAGAAGCAAGCCACAAAGTCACTTTCAAAGACTTTCCAACCCAAATCTTAAGAAACATTCCACATTTACCATCTGATATGAGCATTTCAATTTCATTTTCCTTAGAACCCCTATTTCACACACTGAGATAAAGACGGTTTAGGACATAAAAATACTTCTCCTGAATTTCTACCCTGTTGTTTCCTCCTGAAAATTACCAGAATCTCACTCTGATTCTTCTATGTCTTTTCTATTAGTCTCTGCGCTGGTTTGAAAGGATGTATGTATCCTAGAAAAGCCATGTTTTAATCCTAACCCCATTTTTTAAAGGCAGGCATTTCTTCTAATCCCTATTCAGTACTGTATGTTGGAAACTTTAATTAGCTTATCTCCATAGAGATGTGACTCAATCACTGTGGGTATAAACTTGATTAGATAGAGACGAGTCTCCACCCGTTCTATGTGGGTTTTGATTGGTTTTACTGGAAGCCTTTAAAAAAAAAAAAAGAAACACTTTGGAAAAGCTAGAGAACAACAAGTGAGAAAGCCACGAGATTCTGAGAAAACAGAGAATGCCACAGAACCACAAAGTAGAGAGTCCACCAGCCGGCAACTTTTGGAGTTAAAGAAGGAAAACACCTCCCGGGGAGCTGGAGAGGAAGCTAGCAGATGACACCGTGCTCACCATGTGCCTTTCCAGAGGAGAGAGAAACCCTGAACTTCATCGGCCTTCTTGAACCAAGACGCCTTAGATTGGACACTTCTACAGACTTGTTTTAATTGGGACATTTTCTTGGCCTTAGAACTGTAAACTAGCAACTCATTAAATTCCCCTTTTTAAAAGCCATTCCGTTTCTGGTATATTGCATTCCGGCAGCTAGCAAACTAGTACAGTCTTCTAAGTATTTTATCCTGATTTTTCTTTACTCAGATGTCAGAATAAGGACTGGTTATACAAACACGAGAATATAAAGAGAGAAACTGACAAACTAAAGGGTACCTAGAGTAGGGGAGCACCATATAAAGAACGCTTGAAGAAACCGAAAGGGTTAGGCTTAAAGAGGAAAAAACTTAAGGATGACCTGAACGCTATCTTCAAATACGCAAGACTGCCATGTGAAACAGAGTAAATTGTGTGTAGTTTATTATAAAGGGCTGAGCTCTGACCCATGTGTCATCTCTCAAGGATCACAGAAAACGTGTGTCCCAAACATCAATGGGTGTCACACACTCCACTATGCTTCTTACAGCTGGATACCACCTGAAATATTATATTTTTATACTTCCGTTTAAATTAGCTCATCCCTTTTACTTAAATGAATATACTTTAAGGGATATTTTTAGGGGGCTACTAGCATAACTACTATAATTGGGATATAGCAATCACTTAGCTATAACTAGATGGTAGTTATAAAAATAAAGCATTTTTTTTGTTGTCTGACAAAGGTTTGGGGATGGAAGCCTGAACTGCTCTGCCTGTATTAAAAAGGGAAATTAGTGTTAGAGAAAGTTAAAGACACACTACCAGCAAATTGAGACTTTCTCCTTGGCAGAGGGATTGGAAAGGAACTGACAAGGAAATTACCTCCTCATTTTGTCAGTCAGTGATATTTCATGTCATGTCCTTGTGTCTCTGAAAATCATATCTTATACTGCTGGTAGGACACTTCCCACACCTAGATGGGAAGACTACCTGAGGTGAAAATTTGTATTAAATCAGTCATAAGTTCCTTCCCACTTTACATTCACAAGGAAGACAGGAGATCAGTATTAAAACACGTGTTCTAATCAGTAAAGCTGCCAACAATGGAAAAAGCATCCTTACAGATGATAACAATATTTGATATTTCTTGAATGCTCTACAGTTACGAAGGACTTTCATTTACATGACTACACTTCATCCATTTAAAGGAATGACTGCTCTGCCCCCAGAAGCATCCAACAGAAGCACCCTTCAGGATGAATGACAGCCAAGGCCCCTTCCAACACCAGAAGCTGGGCTGCTTAACCACTTTGCAATTTGAATTGCTAATTTCTAAAAAGAAAAGCAATTTTAAATTAAAACTTTAACCTATGGTCAGTAAGAAACCTGAATTGGATTTTCTGAAGTAGAAAGCAATTTGATCTCAACGGAGAAGAAGCACGTCCAAGAGAAGTTAAAATGGCAATCACTCTGTGTGTGTTAATACAACATATCATACGAGGAGAATTACTTCCCTGCAGCTCATCAGGGCTAAAACGGCTGAGGAAAGGTCACTGAAGATAAGGAAGCATTTAAGCCCTGACTCTGCAATTTAAAGAAACGTAAACGCCAAGGGGGTCAGACAGACGGCAAAGCTCAAGTGTGCAAATTAAAATTTTCTTCTTACATCCCCTGGCGACCTTTGGACTAACCCAGATTTAGCCTCCCTGGAAAGAATGAGACCTCCTGGTCCTCTTGGGTACCTTAAAGCTAATAGAAATAATCTCGCCAGTCTCTTTCCTCTTTCTTTTCCAGGACACTAAATCTGAGTTGTTCTGTAATAACGTCTTTCGGGATATAGGCACTTGTCTTCCCATGTATAGCGTGCCCAAGACAATTCCAGTTGGGAAGCCAGCTGGTTTTCTCACTTTGGAGGTACTGCATCTTAGCCACATTCTTTGAAATATTTTAGTAATACAAAAGAGTTCAAATACAAATTCCAGGAAGCCCAGAGGGCTCAGGGCACAGCAGTTCTGAATTTAAAAGGAAATAAATATTCCATCTCTGAGAATTCTCAATAACCCAAGCAGTCTCATTCGGGGCAGCTAGGCTTGAACTATCCCGGCCGTACTCTCCAAGTTTTCAGACATTCTCGGAGCCAGTGACAATCAGGCGAGGATGAAAGCCTTTCTCTTTTCCTAAGAGCATTCTATTTTTACCCTTCAAACTGGCAAGGTCACAGATGTGTCACTGACTCAAAATGGTTGGGAGATTCTATGCCATCTGAAGAGTTTGGCCAGTGGGCTGCGGGGTGGCGGGGGAAGGAAGGTGGGAATAGAGAATAAGAAACTTACCCTGAGTCTCCCCTTCTCTCTGCTTCTTTTACATGGTACTGCTTGCTAATTGCAAATTGTTAAAAGATAACATTTCTATGTAATGCTAAAATAATGAGATTAGCTATCTGGTAAGGGTTTCTTAGCTGTCATATTTTATTATTTATGCACCAGCCAAAGTTTCCCATGGCCCTTTAATTAGATTAGCTCTAAAATTTGCCATCTTCCTCTCAGAATTCCATCTGTCTCTCCTTATCAGCCCGGTCTTTAAATCTTCTTTTGGAGAGCTTAATACAGTACTTTTTTTTTCCTCTCTGAGCCAAAACCCACATGACACAAGATGGCAAACATTATATAAGATACAAAAAAATAATTCATAATGTCTTTTGTTTTAATATAAAATGAAAGATTCAGGAGTTGTAGTTAACAATAAACTCAACCCAAGTAACCAGTGTGATGTGGCACCAAAAATGTGACCATTCTCTTGGCTTGCGCTGATAGAGATGCAATATTCAGACTAAAGGAGCTGGCAGAACTACTGCACTCTGTCCTGCTAAGACCACACACAACCTGGACTATTCTTTTCCATTCTGGACCCCATCTTTTGAGAGGAAGCAGGCAGGAAGGCAACTATGATGGTGTATTAGTTTCCCAGGGCTGCCGTAACAATGTACCACATGCTGGGTTGCTTAAAACAACAGAAATTGATTCTCTCACAGTTCTGGAGGCTAGAAGTCCAAAGTCAAGATGTCAGCAGGGCCACGTTCTCTCCAATGGCTCTAAAGAAGAATCCTTTCTTGCCTCTTTCCATCTTCTAGAGAATGATAACTTGTAAATGCACCACTCTGATCTCTGCCTCTGTCTTCACAGGGCCTTCTCCTCTGTATGTCTGTATATTTGTGTCTCTTTTCCTCTTCTTGGAAGGACACTAGTCATATTGGACTGGGGTCACCCTAATTGGTATGACCTCATCTTAACTCGAATATGTCTACAAAGACCCTATTTCACAATAAAGTTCCATTTACAGACACTGGGTATCAGTACTTCTTGTAGTTCAACATAGTTCAACCCATGATAAATGGCATGGCTTTAACTGAAAGTCAAAACCTTTATGCCCAAGAAAGTGTAATACCCCAGCTGGTAAAATGGAACACAAGAATATGATTTGGAATGGTGGCAGAAGGAGGAAGAAATATGTAGAAGAAAAAAAGAGGGAATATTAAGAAAATTGGTACAGAAATCATCACAAGCATGAGAAAAGCAGAAAAACTACTGCATTAATTTCTTATTGCTGCTGTAACAAATACCACAAACTTACAGCTCTGCAAGTCAGAGCACCAAAATGGATCTCACTAGGCTAAAACCAAGGTGTCATCAGGGCTACTTTCCTGCTGGAGACTAAGAGAGAATCTGTTTCCTTGCCTTTTCCAGCTTCTAGATGTTGTCTGCATTCCTTTGCTCGTGGCCCCTTTTTCTATCTTCAAAGCCATCAGTTTAGCATCTTCAAATCTCTCTCTGACTGATCTTGTCTCCCTCTTTACCTGTGATTACTCTGGGCCCATTAAATAATCCAGGATAATCACTCCATCTCAAGATTCTTAATCACATTTGCAAAGTTCCTTTTGCCACGTAAAGTAACATATTCATAGTTTCCATGGATTAGGATCTAGACACCATTATTCTGCCAACCACAATTATTATTAGATGGGACAGATGAGGAAAGAGATAATGAGAGGCTTGATCTTAAATCACAGGCAAGATTAAGAAGTTAAATGATTGAAAGGTATTTGTGAATCTTTAAAATAATAATGTGCAATGGAATCAGGGATATCTGGGTTTAATCACAGCTCTTCCATTTATCAGTTGGGTAACTTCAGCAAGTTACTTAATTTGAGGGACTGAATAATGCCCCCCAGAAAAGACATGTTCAAGCCCTACCCCCTAGCCCTGTGGGTGTGAACCCAGTTGTATACAGGACCTTTGAAGATGTTACTATTAGTTAAGGTGTGGATTCAACTTGTGAATAGGGTCTTGGAAGATCCCATTTGGATGAAGCCAAATTGAATCAGAGTGGGTCTTAATCCTTGTGGGTGAAGTCCTTATAAGGAGAGGAAACCTAGACAGAGACACAAACAACTGAGCAGGAGAAGTAGAAACCAGAAGGAGAATCCATGTGACAGAGGCAGAGCTGCAAGCCAAAGAAATCCAAGGATTGCGAGAAGCCAGCACCAGAAAGCTGCAGATACCAGGAAAAAGCATGGCCTGTAAAGACCTTGGTTTTGTACTTCTAGCCTCCAAAACTGTGTAACAACCACAAACTAAGACACCTAATTTCTCTGGGTTTCAATTTCTTCACTTGCAAAATGGGAATGAAACTAGTACCCCCTTTCTTAGCCATTGAAATAGTTAAATTTATATATATATAGCATTAGTACTTGGTTTCAAACACAGTAAGGGTCCCCAGATCTAAAAATAAAGAAACAGAGGCTCACAAAATTAAGGAGCTCAGTCATGTCTGCTCAACTTCAATATCTATGATGCTTCCTTAAACTAATCCTAAATTCAGTGTAACAGTCTAATTTAGGAAAACATCTGTGATTTAATAGAAAGATAAGATTTTATCTCTGGGTTCTAGCACTATGGGCTGGGGACTTATGGGAGTATTAACTCCTATGGAAATGAAGATCTGGTTGGGGGACTAAGCAAATATACAAAATGCAAATGTATGTGTCAAATCGTAAAGATCAAAGGTGATGTGCCGAATGAGTGGTACCGACAATATGTGCAATAGGATGAGAGTATGTGATGCAAGGCATTAATCTGGGCTCATAAAATAGACTTTGAGAGAGGATGGAGTTTGAGTCTTCACTGAAGGGAAGATGATACTTAGATAACTAAGGAGGAAAGGGCTGGCTTTTCAGGCAGGAGGATGGGTTGTGACATAAGTGAAGATAGAGGTACACATTGCCAAGACACAGGGGCAGTGTGGCTGAAGTCAGAATTCACTTAAGTACAGGAACTTGAGTGCCAGCAAGCAACGAGGAGCCATTGAAGATTTCAGATGTCACTCTTCAAGTGACATGAAAATCAGGAAGGGGGCTGGACTAGGCTGCATACTGAGTCACTTGGCATGTTAGAGCCTATGTGAGGTAGAGGAGGGGAGACCCAGAGCCCCTTTCCCTGTGCCTCAGGTCTCAGCTCAGAGAATGTCTACTGTGGACCCCTAACCACAGGAGCTGATTCAGACTGAAGCGCTGTGAAAGCAGGACTTATGTTGCTGCGGATTTCACCTGTGTCATGAATTTAATTTGAAAATCCCATAGTGTTCTAAAGTGTCAGTAATTGTTATATTACTGAGTATTGATTATCATCTTGCATTCTTGGTTTATTTTAGCCTTTTGGTATTCAGAGTAGAGAAAATCATTTTTTGAGTCTTAGATGTATTTTGTCTTATTGCTTATTGAGGACCAAGTTTGCTTTGACTTCTTTAATATTTTTATTTTCACTTATTTAACTTATTTTATTCCTTTGTAATAATTTACAACTCTTTTATTTTGTCTGTATGCTTTGTCATCTTCCATGTATTTTATGAACTTTTCTTCTTGATTTCTTTTAAATATGTTTATTGACATTTTTCTTACTTTTTAGCCCTAATTTATTTCTTTTATCTTTGGCCCATTGAGCTTTATTTATGACATTTTATCCTTATGTTAAATTCTTGTTTATCATTATCTTAAACTCGCAGTCTTTACTTCTCAATTTTACTTAGTTATTTCTCTTTATGTAGTTTTTGTATTTCTCTAATTCTCTTTTTAATCTTCTAATTCTCACTTTTTAATCTCTAAATATTTTATCTTCGTCCTTATCATTTTTTATATTTTACTTTTACGATTTTCGCCCTATTTTATTTTATCAGTACAGAGTAGTGGATATGGTCACAGGCCCTGCACTGAGGTAGCCTGCATTCAAATCCTGTCTCCATCACTAACTAGCTTTGTGACCCTGGTCCAGTCATTTGACTTTTCCCATCTGTAAAATGAGGATAACAATAATATCCACCTCATAAAATTGAATAATTTAATACATATAAGGCCTTAGGAAAGTCCCTGTTACATAGTCACTGAAACAAAATCACTATCTTCAGTGGTTATTTCTTCTTCCACTTGTATTTTCAAGTTAGATTTTTCTACAATGCCGATGTTTAGTTTTTCGTATAAAAACAAGAAAGCTGTTTTTGACCATGAACTGGATTATTTCTTCTTGCTATTTGATCCTATGATACATGTCTCTTCCATTTTCCCTTAAGAGATTCTCCCCATCCCCTTCAATTCTGACTTTCTTTAGAACATTACTTCATGCAAGTCAGAAAATCTATGGGTGAGAAACACCCGCCCCCCAAGATAATTATATCTGGGCTTGCACTCACTTGTACTATTAGTACAGCATCACTTTTTCACAGTACATACATTGCCACCATTTTACAAGAAGTTACATGGCTTAAACTTCCTAGTCTCTGCCCTCCATAATCACTGCCATTGGTCTGTAAGCCTGTCATGGTACTACAGGAGAGGAGGAGTGGACCAAGTAGGGAAGGGCCTCTATCAAAACAGGTGGTTCTGAGTCTCACCGTTGGCATTGAAGTCACAATGCACTACACCTTCACTAAATGACTGCCATGAAACGTCCTAGCCTTTTGAGTAAAGGTGCACATCAGAAGAACTAGAATTTTAGGACAATTTGCTTGACCATGGTTTCCACAGTGATCAGGAAGAGAGCTGGAGAGTTCATTTCAAAAGGCTATAGCAGTAATCCTGATGTGAGTGAAAAGATGGAAACAGAAAAAAACAGCTCATACACTGTAAGATTCTAGGAAGTATATGCAGCCCCTAAGCACCCAAACAGATAAAGCCCATGTGTTACATGCAGGGAAATTGATGTTTTAAGTCAAATAGAGGAAATTTAGTATAGGGAATTGAACCGGCATGGGAAGAACTGGGAGAAAACAAGAAAAGGAGAGCGTAGGAACAAAAAGGAAGAAAAGGGGATAGCTAAAGTTCCGAAAAAGTTAATGTTCCTGAGCTGACCCATGAGCCTGCTCCTTCTGCTGTCCTACGGAAGGGACTGAGTCAGTGGTTCAGAGCCACCAAAAAATGCTATTTCAACCAGGATTAGAATCTTGAAAAGGGGCTATATGTTGGGGCTTCTGGACTCCTAAATCACCCCATCTTTGTTATTGCTACAGCAACTGCCTACAAATGCCACATCATAAAACAAGAATCAGGAAGTTACTTTCCTTCCTTCTACCTTCAGGTCTCCAACCAGTGCCTCCTATTGACAGAATTAATAGGAAGTAAGATGGCAAGGAAGCCAGCAATATGTAGTTTTCAGACTCCCAGCCCCAGAAGTAAATACGAAAGCACAGCAGGGTGAGTGAGGGGCCAAAAGACCACAGTAAAATAGCCCAACACCCAATCAATACTCTTATACATTATCTTTCAACATATGTTACCCACACCCATTCTGGAGAATATTCTGAGACCCTTGGCCTCAAAGAAAATCCTTCCATTCTACATGAAAAAAAAAATGTTTTTCCCTAGATAAAATTTTGAATCAGGGGAAAAGCAAAATCGTTTCTCTGACTCTTTGGTAACTGAATTATTGAAATTAAAGATGAAATAATCAAGACAGAGCCAGGTAAAGAGTTCCACGCCCTCTCCAGAAGGCTCTATCTATTACTTTGATAATAACATCTTCGTCTTATTGATTGCTATGAAATGGTACTGCTGTGCCAGTCTTTTAAAAGGCGCCCCCTCTGAGCTGATGAATTAGGAAGAGGCATCCCTTCTTCTGGGGCGACCCAGGACAGGAGCCCCTGGGCCGGTCCTCTGGGCAGGACACCGCCTACGTAATCATAGGCCCCTATTTTAACATGCCACTTACTGTTTTCTAAACCCCTTGGCATATATCATCTCACGTAATCCTCACAACAGTCCTGCAAAGCAAGCTTTTTTATTTCCCAGCTTACACAGGGAGAGAAACGGAACTATTTGTTCCCGGTCACATACCTAGTGACAGAAGAGCTAGAAGAAATTTGGAAACTAGTCACAGAGACTCAATGATGACAGTGAATGTGTACTACAAGAAAGATCCTGCACTTGGGTGTTTGCACGTATAACCAGAGTCAGTTCTCACAGAAGTATGGGGTACTAAAAAAACAAAAAATTAAATAAAGTATGGGGTACTATTATTATCTTCATTTCACTAGCCATGTTATTCAGCAACAGGGTACAAGGCGCCAGGGTGTGGGAGAAGAGCCCAGCCTTCCAGCTAGTATACCCAGCACGTGCACTAAAGAATAGTCAGTCCACAAGCCATCTGAATGGCACCCTCTCACTTATTTATTTTCTGTACTAGTTATTACCTCACTCAAAGGAGGCCTAAACCCAGTCAGATCTACTGGGACAGTGAGACTGAATTAGAGATAGCTGAATCTGGGATTTCCTGTGAGTTTTTCTACGGACGAAACAAAATGCCTCTTTGACTCTGGCTCCTTCAGGGTTCCAGGGAAACAACACTGGCATTATCTTTGCACGGAAGGGCCTCTGACTCCTACACTCACTGCAGACAATGCTGAAAGAACACCCCAAAGGATTAGCCAAGTGGTTTGCCAAATGCCCAAGTTTACAGAATTCCTCACTCAGTGGAAATAGCTCAGCAGTAACAGTTTCAAAAAATGTTTGAAGGCGTCGGTCATTGCGGTTCAGTGGGAAAGCAGCAAGTCGAACCCTTCCTCTGTCCCTGTGCACTTTTGTTGAGAACATTTTCATAATGGTTTTATTAAATAAATTTGAACTGTGTCTACTTCCTCCCTAGAGCCAAAACACCTGAGAAGCCAAGGGAGAAGGAAACCTGCATCTGTTTAGAGAGAAAGGCAAAGGCAGAGCACTGCTGAGAGCTGAACTTATTTTAAGGTTAGAATGCCCTCTTTGGGTATGAAATTATACCAGCAAGAGCAGTGAATTTTCTGAGGTAGGAGAGGCAAACTATCAGAGGAAGTCAGAGAAACCAAAAGCCAAACAGTGCCTGAATAGAGAATTTTACAGAGCCTACATTTCATATAAATGAAGTCTCTTATAAAGACAAAATCAAAATTAAATTACCTATTGAAAAAGGCAAGATTTATTGGGTCTATAATTAGAATTCCCTTGGCAGAGCTAACCCAGATATTCTGCTATGCAGCCTTCCCTTTCTCTGCTGCATGCGGCATCCATCACTCATGGGAAACCTCATCACAAGCACCACGAGAGTCTTGCAGAACCCAAAACAGCATCATATGTGCCAAAGGAATTGTTCACCTTGATTGTCACTGGTGGTTGGCATTTAAGAGGGCACCTAGACATTTCCACCCCATTCCCCATCCGGCCTCTCAATGGGAAGGTAGTTGTTCACTCCTCCCTCCAAAACCGGCAGGGTCTTTGGAGCAGAGTACAGGGAAGGATATCATTTGTCTCCTGGCCACAAAATGTGGCATCAAACATTCAATTCAAGGGGCAGCACCACAGGAAGAATCAAACCCAAAGCAGACAGTATAGACAACTTGGCTCTGAAAGAACTAGGCAAAATGAAAGAATCCAGGTGCCAGGCCAGGGGTCAAAAGCCAGGGAGGCCTGAGGAGCACAGAGTCTTGGAGGCTGACTAGGAGGCAACCTCCCCTCAGAGCTTACTGACAAATCTGCCTTGTAGAGAAGCCAGTCCATACTCCTGCTCTGGGAGTGGTGATTATAAGCTAGGGGTAAACAACAGACTCCCCATAATAACTTGCTCTCATCTTCCCTGCAACACCTCCTGTGTCCCTCTGCCCATGCCTTACTCACAGACGGTCTCTGTTGTTTAGTGATGAAAGGAGTATATCAGCAGCCCATCTCAAGATAAAATTAACCAATGCTAAAACGTGAAATGGAAAAGGAGGAAGAGAGAGGGAGGGGGAGGACAAGGAGAAGCAGCAAACCAACAATTATTAAATACAAATCCCTGACCCCTCAACCTACAATTTCAAAATCCAAAAATCTATGAGCGTAAGCTTTCTGTCTCTCATTCAAGCAGCCATAGGAGCTGCCTGAACTCGCATGGCAGCAAAACCTCACCTATGCTGTTGTAAAGCTATTCAGATCCTCATTTACCCACTTAGTGGGAATAAGATCAGAAACATGACGGTGACTCAGATAAGGGACTATGGACCTGTACTGGCATGTAAGGGAGATATCACTATGCAAGCAATAAGGCAAACTTAGATTGTAAGCAGGACTGACGTTACAGACAATACAATCAATTCTAGAAATATAAACGTTATAGATGGTGAAGAGCTTTGACATAAGTGATCATATTAGACCTTCACCATAACTCTAAATTGAGAGGCTCGGATCATTATCCCCATTTCCATAAGTGAGGACACTGAGATACAGAGAGATAAAAGGGCTCCCCCGGGACCCGGACTCCCAGACCTGGGTCCTCTCCACCATGTCACTCAGCCAATTAACGTTAATCGTCAATTATTCACAACAATATTGTGTATGTGGAAGTATTTTTATTACAATTTCAATTAAATTTGCCTTTGAAATATATCTCCATGCTGATATTAGGTGATGCATTTGTCTGATGTTTCAGAGATTCACAATAATTCATGATAAGTAAGGATCCTCAGGGGAGATAGAGCGTGGGAGGTGGTGGAAATAATAGTGGTGCCAAGGGTTGGTTTTGGGCTGCTGCAGGCCTCAGTTTACCTTTCACAGTCCCCTAAAGTCACTCCAAATTAAAATAATGATATTATCCTTTGATATGCAGAACTAACATTTTTCTCTTGTGAAACCAGTGAATTGAAGCACCTTTACAAATTTTTCCAACTTTTGTTGATCTATATAAAAAGACTATGCTTGCTTTCAAAAACAAACTTTAAGGCAAGACTCCTAATCTCCCCTTTCTAATCCAAGTGCTGCCCTAACCATCTCCATATAGCATTTCAGGAGCGACTACAGGTTGGGAAGCAATTCTCCCTACTCATGCATGCCATGTTGGCTACATAATATATACTATTTTAAACTAATTTAATTCAGTAAATCTTTATTCCTACTTTGGGTCTATTCCAAATGATAAGAAGATAAATAAAATAATCTCTGCCCTCAAGAGATTCAATCCAGACATACCCAAAAGAGTTGATCTCTCTATTAAGTTCTTGGTTGACTCACATCTTCCCTGACTTTACAATGATTAATAATCAGTCACTTTATTGGAAAAGGCAACATCCTAATTTGTATAGGATATTGTAAAAAGGGATAATTTATTCATGGAAAAGCAGAGTAATGTCTTTAAAGAAGTATCAATATAAATTTATATCAAGATCAACTCAAAGTTAAGTCATTCCCTTGAGACATATTTTATTTCCACTGAGCCCTATTCTTTCTCAGTGAAATGGGAAAAATAATGGTAATTTCAATATCTTTTATTATATATCAATTATGCTTTTTCAAAAACGTTTCAAAAGTATTTATATACAATAAGTATTTGTATGAATATACTTAGATAACCTCAACATATACAGCAAGAAAATATAATGGTTGGATTACACTGATAAAATTTTTCAAATTTCCCATTCAAATTACTAGTTAAGTAAAGAGAGATGCACAAATGCTTCACGATCAAGAAGGATCTCTGGGCTTGTCCTACCATCCCAACGGTCTAGTAGCTGGCTGAGTGGCAAGATGAGGTCATGTGTGTGGTGTCAGTAAGAAGTTCCCCTCCACCATGGCCCCAGACAGTTCAGCCCTCACGAAGTGGGCTGAGATGCATCCTACACTCTATATATTTCTTTATCTTGAAGAGCTACCACCATATCTGGCTATGTGGTTTATGTGTCTCAATAAACATTTAAATGGAGATCCTGGAATTCTTTATTGGTTGAAAAGATATAAATATAGCAGACCTACTTAATCTACAAACTGGACAATTCAATCCAAAATATATTAAAGAGTTCAATTCAATTCCATGAGTTTGGATAAATCATGAGTGTCCTGCAACATGAAGGAGTAAGGAGATAAATCAAACACCTTCCCTGGAGCCGTTCCATAACCAATTACAATAGAAAAAGAAGATACAGTAGATGATGCCAGAAGTACAGAAAAGGCTGAAAAGTATTATTAGCTTGATGAGGGATGATATTCTGATGGATAGAGAGAGTAGGGGCAATGAGGGTGGATTTCATAGTCCCCTTGGTGGGTAAAGGCCTGGGTGTAATAAAAGAGTCAGAGTGTCAGTTTTAAGTATTTAGGGGCCAGCTTATGGAAGGTCTGGGAAACAATGCTAAGAATTAACTCACGGTCAATGAATCCTTGAAAGCCTTTTGTACTGAGGAACTATAACTGAATCAGATCCGTGCTTTGGGAAGATTATATTGGCATGCTGTGCAGGCCTGACTGGAAGGAGATATAGCAAACAGAAAAATATCCATTGAAGAGCAGGACTGGGAAGACATAAGGAAGGCCTTAAATGCGTTCTGAAAGGACATCCTATGAGTATCTGGGTAAACTCTAGGTTTATCAAAAAGGCTCTGGGAAGAACACGAGGCTTAGTTCAATCTTCCTTACTTGGCAGTACAGCTGTTGACAGCAGTCTAATACATCTTTAAGCACCCTGTACCACACACCACACGTCCTTGTATACAGTATGTGATAAATATTTTTGAGTGGATGAGTGAATATGATGGAATGGATAAAGGGATAAGCCACAGTTTCCAGAAGAGAATTCTATCACCAGACAAAGGAAAACAAAAGGATTAATAAAGAGCCAAGGTACTTTAAATTGGCATAAATCAAATGCAGATGATCCATCTCAAGCACAACTGTCTCGCATTTCACATTGCCTGGCCTGTGGGTATAATGGAAAACATTACAGAAACATTAAGGATTGTACTGAAATGTGCAAACATTTTCCATCAGAGGATTTGTGATCATAAAACAGCTTTCAGAAGTCTAAGTTTCCAGTTTATTAGAAACATAAGCATTCCAATTTATCTGGTCCTCTTTCTTTGTATCAGTATTTGAATAAGATGAGGCATGCTTTCATTTATAAATGGAAAATGCACACATTCTCCTGTGTCAAAAATAAAGCCCAATAATTATGTCAAATCATCTTATCAAAATCCACTCACAAATTAAGAAATGGGAAGTACGAAAAAGAAAATTTATGTTGTGTATGTGTCACAAAACTAAATTCAAACTCAGAAACCAAATTCAGGACACAATTCAATCATTAAACTTTAGATATTCCACCTTTCAACCTGTGAAAGCAATTAGTCTCCACCTGTCAGATGCACGTTTCTATTCCTGGTAGATTTGTATGCATGGGTGAACATGATCGTGTTAATTATTAATATCAATCCTAGATACATGTAACCTTGGGGAACTAAAGTACCTGCAGGGTGCTATCTGGGCCAATTGAAATGGAACCACCTGGATGGGGGCAGGTAGCAAAAGGTAAAACCCCAGGGAATAGGAAATTTACACAGTAGCTCAAATCTGGAAAAACCTAATCCTCCAAGAAAAAAAAAAATCACAGAATCCTAAAGCTGGAAAGGGCCTCTCATGTGGTCCAAAGCAAGCTTCCCTCTCTACCTCCCCCGTGCAGACTCCTTCCCTTATATCCGTGATGGCGTCATCTACCACCAATTTAAATGCCAACGGCAAAGAGCTCACTGCTTTCAGTGTAGCCTATTCCGTTAATGGACAATTTTTACTTTTAGCAATTTTTCTCTGAATTAAGTCAAAATTTAATCCTTTACGAATACCTTTCTAATTCTAATTCTGGGCCAGGTAGGCCCTCAGTAAGTGTTAAATGAATGAATAATGAATAAATTAATAACAAATGGAATCTTAAAGATGAATTGGTAATGAATATGACAAAGGTTACTGCTCAAAAATCCAAGTTTTTAAGTGCTATGATAGCTCAAAAAACTAAATTAATTTAGGATTTGGTTCCATTCATTTAAGTTTCTTAAGCAGGGATGAATCATGCAGGAACTATGGAATGAAACATGGCTTAATGGAAAGAGATCCCACTAAGCCAAGTAAATTCCAATATTTGCTCTGCTATCATTCACTTTTCTCATCTGTAAAATAAGGGGGCCAGATTTGATGATCTCTAGAGTCCTGTACAACTTTCAGCACTCTATGAGAGACGATTTATCCTCAAAGATTGCTATTCCTCCCCTCAAGGAGTTTATCATCTTATTTGCATTTCTCTGACAATTCAAACCCACCTGCACACAAAAGTCCAAATATGAGAGGCAGATGTTGCCATTGAAAAGTGTCTTAGCTTCCCAGGCTGCTAAAACAAACACCACACAATGAGTTGGCTTAATGACAGGAATTGATTGGCTTGTGGTTTCTGAGGCAAGAAGGCTTGCTTCCTCCCAGGCCAGCACCTTTCTAGATGGCCGGTAACCCCTGGATTCCTTGGGTTTGCCATCACGTGGCTATGCCCTCTCCTTTTCTCCGCTGGCGCCCTCCCGTGGCTTTCTCTGACTATGCCTGAATTTCTTCTGCTTTATAAAGGACTCCAGTAATCAGAGTATAGCCCAGCTAGTTGGGCCACACCCTAAGAATAATGTGTTCAAGATGTACTATTTACAATGAGTCTACACCCAACAGGATGGGATTAAGAGTAAAAGCATGATTTTTTCTGGGGCACATAATTCAATCTACTGCAAACAGACAGGATTTTATCCACGTATTTTTAGGATGAACATGGGGCAGTGTGCCTGGCAAATTAACCTAAAATTGGCATAAGAAAGGTGATCTAGAGCTGTTCGTACCTCTATGGCTACTACTGCATTGGCCAAAAATAAAGGTCTCAGTAGCTGCACCTGTTTAAGGGGCCATGGACACCTCACCTGCCCAAATGCCAGGGGCTTAACCAATTATTCTTTGGAAGCTTCATCCAGCAATAAATCCTGCAACCCGTAATCCCCAGCGATTAGAAAAAGCCCCAGTCTCTCTGCCATCAGTTTCTGAGCCATGACAGAAGGGGAGGAGAGTAAAAGAGCCAGACAAAGGGCCAGTGGTCAGATGGGCAGCTGAGTACACTATGTGCGCCTCTACCTTCCAAATAAATAATGTTTTGTTCATTGGTCAGCCACAGTTCTCTTTTCCTTCTCCCACTCGGGTGAAAAATTGGAAGCTAACTGCAGAAATCTGTGCTCCTAGAAGCACCTGGTAAACTCTGATGTCAAACGCAAAGAGGGATTCTGTATGATCGGCGTATCTAAGGCAAGTATTTAAAAAAAATCACATTATCATTGCACTGAAGTCATTCTCGAAGGAATTGTTATTACCAAGTTATTAAAGTTAAGAACAAACAACAGGAGACTCCAAAAGGTTAAAAGACCTACATGACTAAATGATGCTGATCAAATACGGCTGCCCCCAAAGGGTTCCAACCGTGCCAAGAGGGGATCCGCCCCACCCTGGGGTGAATGTCGGGACAGCAGCCCGAAAGAGTGCCTCTATTTGCTTTGTGTAAGAACTCAAAACGTAAACCAAATTATTATAATCATTATCAAAAGAACAATTCTAATTCTGGTCTGATGACTCCTTTTATGACTTTAATCTAAAATGTTATCTATTTTTATACAAGGAAATTGTTCTGAGCCAAACACCAATAATTGAATCTCCAGTCCTTCTCCAATCAAAATTTTAATCTTAAAGAACCAGGAAAAGTTCCAAAGAGCATAATAAATTGGCTCTGTTTTTTCCTCAATTAACGTCTTAATGTATGAGCAATGAACAAGGATTATTTGATATTTAACAAAAAAAAATCTTGTATCTCATTTTTGCAATATGTGTAAATTGATACACTTAGAATAGAAATGGATTACAAGGACAGAGACAGCAAGATATTTGTCTGCATTGGTGAGATAACTGTGGTTTTTTAATAAGTTCTTTTCTTTATTTGTAGTTTTCTGTGCTTTCTGTAATGAGCATGTGCTGCTCCTGGAATAAGAAAAAGCAATTAAGAGAACTTTCATTTAGGAAACAAACTAGGAATTGTTTCTGCAGCAGAGACCTTAGCTTCACTCTCTTTCAGGTGCACATTCTCTGAAGGTCCCGTGTCCCTCTGCAGGTAACTCAGGTGAGCACTGAGGTCCCTGCAGAAATGTCCTGGGTCCGAGTCCTGCAAAGTAGTCATGACACCAAAAGATTCGATCCCAGGTGACACTCATGTGCTATCCTAAGGGTTCTGGAAAATTTCATTTAATTCAGATTCCACTCGGGCTGAAATTTGCAATGCGTTATGAACTAAGCTCTTTCAAGCTAAAACACACCTTTCTCACCTACAAATGTTCACCCATGTTTCTCTTTTTTTTAATTAGCGAAGTTATAAGTTTACAGAAAAATCATGCACTTAAAAACAGTTCCTATATACCACCCCCATCACTAATGCCTTGTATCAGTGTGGTATATTTCTTACAACTCATGCAAAAACCATTTTTATAAATGTACTATTAACTATTGCCCATCGTTTACACTAGGGCTCACTGTGTTGTACAGTGCTATGTTTTGTTTTTGTTTTTAAATTTTTGTTCTAGTAACATATATACAGCCTAAAATGTCCCTCTTAACCACATTCAAATTTATACTTCAGTGTTGTTAATTATCTTCACAATGTTTTGCTACCATCACTATTTCCAAACATTTGCAATCAACCTAGATAGAAATTCTGCACAAAGTCAGCATCAGCTCCCCCTTTTTTACCCCCATTCCATCCCCTAGTAACCTATATTCTAGATTCTAACTCTGAGTCTGCTTATTCGAATTGGTTCATATCAGTGAGATATCTCACTGTGTCTGGCTTATTTCACTCAACATAACGTCCTCAAGGTTCATCCCTGTCAAATGCATCAGTAGTTCATTCCTTTTTATAGCTGAATAATATTCCATTGTATGGTATACTATATTTTGTTCATCCATTCATTGGTTGATGGATACTTGGGCTGCTTCTGTCTTTTGGTAATTCTAAATAATGCCGCTATGAACATCGGTGTACAAATGTCTGTCCAAGGCCCTGCTTTCAGTTCTTCTGGGTATAAAGATGAATTGATCTGGATTGCCAGATCATATGACAATTCTATACTTAGCTTCCAGAGGAACTGCCAAACTGTCTTCCACAGTGACTATACCATTTTACATTCCCACCAGCAATGTATGAGTATTTCTATTTTTCTGCATCTTCTCCAACACTTGTAGTTTCCTGTTTGTTTAATAGTAGCCATTCTAGTGAGTGTAAAAAGATATCTCATGGTTTTGATTTGCATTCCCCTAATAGCTAGTGATATTGAGCACCTTTTCATGGCTTTTTAGCCATTTTTATTTCCTCTTTGGAAAAAAAGTCTAAGTCTTTTGCCCATTTATTAATTGGGCTATCTTTTCATTGTTGAATTGTATTCAACAATGAATTATATATTGTTTATATACACATTATAAATTATATAAACAATTATATATTCTGGGTATTAAACCCTTATCGGAAATGTGGTTTCCAAATATTTTCTCCCATTGAGTTCGGTTGCCTTTTCAACACTTTTTACAAAATCTCTCAAAACACAAAAGTTTTTTTTTATTTTGAAGAGGTCTCATTTATCTATTTTTTCTTTCTTTTTATTTATTTTGTTTTGTTATTTTGGGGGGGTTGTTTCTTTTTTTAATTTTATTCTTTTCTTTTTGTTTGTTTGTTTATGTTTTTCTTTTTTCTTTCATTGTTTGTGCTTTAGGTATAAAATCTAAGAAACCATTACTTACCATGATATCTTGAAGATGCTTCCCTACATTTTCTTCTAGGAGTTTTATAGTCCTGGCTCATATATTTAGTTATTTGATCCATTTTGAGTTAACTTTTGTATAGGTATGAGATAGGGGTGCTCTTCCATTTTTTTGCATACGGAAATCCAGTTCCCCCAGCCCCATTTGCTGAAGAGACTATTCTGTCCAAGTTGAGTGGATTTGGCAGCCTTGTCAAATGCCAATTGGCCATAGTTGTGAGGGTCTATTTCTGAACTCTCAATTTAATTCCATTGGTCAATGTATCTGTCTTTATGCCAGTACCATGCTGTTTTGACCACTGTAGCTCTGTAATATGCTTTAAAGTCAGAAAGTGCGAGTCATCCAACTTCATTCTTCCTTGCCTGTTCAGGGTCCCCTATTCTTCCATATAAATTTGATGTTGGTTTTTCCATTTCTGCAAAGAAGGCTTTTGGAATTTTTATTAGGATTTTATTATAGGAAGAAATAAATGTTCTTCCATTTATTTAGGTCTTGGATTTATTTTAGCAATGTTGTAGCTCTCTGCATACAAGTCCTTTACATCCTTGCCTAGATTTATTCCCAGATATTTGATGCTTTTAGTTGCTATTGTAAATGGAATTTTTTTCTTGATTTCTTCTTCCAGTCATACATTACTAGGGTATAGAAACACTACTGATTCTGGGGTGTTGATCTTGTACTCTGTCACTTTGCTGAATTCATTTATTAGCTCCAATAGCTTTGTTGTAGGTTTTTCAGGATTTTCTGTATACAGGATCGTGTCTTCTGCAAATGAGGAAAGTTTCTCTTCTTCCTTTCCAATTTGGATATCTTTTATTTCTTTCTCTTGCCATTGAACTTCCAGTACAATGCTGAATAACAGTGGGGATAGTAGGCATCCTTATTTTGTTCCTGATCTTAGAAGAAAAGCTTTCAGTCTTTCACCATTAAGTATGATGTTAGTTGTGGGTTTTTCATATATGCCCTCTATCATGTTGAGGAGGTTTCCTTCTATTCCTAGTTTTCGAAATGTTTTGATCAAGAAGGGTGCTCTATTTTGTCAAATGCCTTTTCAGTATCAACTCTTCACCATTTATTTTTACCAAAAGATTAGCTAAAATGGGAATGTATATGATAAGGATGAAAGAAATTAAGATGATTTTGAAGTCCCTTCTGCCAGGGTTAAAAATTGATTAAGATTTTCAGGTATTACAAGTGTAGGTTGCACTATTACCTATAATCTGACAGGTCTGCTTTAGTCCATGGCACTTCTCAAGAACTTCAGTTCAGTTAGGGTTTGAGAAGACAGCATTGGTTCTAATCCTGGCTCTACAGCTACGTGATGTTGGGAGAGAAACAGGGTGACTTTGGCCCTCAATTTTGTCATAGGGAAAACGAGGATTATAATGCCTATCGAATAAAGGTTAGGGGAAGAGTTCACCAAAGTAATTCATAATAGAGTGCCTGGCACAATGTAAATTCTTTAAAAATGCAGATATTATTCCCTATTAGTAACGGTGATGTCTTATATTTGCCCTATCCACCATCATATTTCATTTAAAACTTGTAACAACTCCGTGAGGTATCATCATCATCCCCATTTGTAAAATCGGGAAACTGAGGCACAACTAAGCATAAAATCGGAACACAAACAGGCTGTCTACAAACCCCAGATTTTATGAGTTTGGTGTTGACCAAATGGAGATTTGTGAAACAGTGACACATTTGCAAAGTACTTTCACATAGGACAAACCCACGAGCTAGGGAGGACAGGTTTTAGTGTTCTTTGACATTTGAGGAAACTTAAGATGTTAAGTGACTTGTTTAAAGCTACCGGGCACTCTCCTGGCTCAGCAAGGAAGGATACAACGTAACTCTTGCAGATATCAAATCTCATTCTCTCCGGAAAGCCTCATATTCCTTTGCACGTATTTTAAGAGATGACTAGAAGTTTTGCCATTCCTGAAAAGCAACCATCCACCTTAACACTTCCGTGTTAGCAGTGGAGTGGGCAGCATTATCCGAACTGTCTGCGGTGGGTATGAAAGGATCTCTGGGGGCTCAGGCACTCCGCGGTACTGTCTCGAAATCTAAAGGGAGAGATGAAATTATCTGCGGAGCAACCTTGGGGGAGGTTCGACCTTGGGTCGAACCCAAGACCCAGATCGTCCTTGGGGACCGACGAGGTGCGGGGAGGGGGAGCCCACAATAAGTCCCCGCTGGGGAGGGCGCGTCCGTGCCAGTCGCGCGCGTCCTGGGCGCCGCCAGCCAACCAGCTGCGAGTGTGCAACCCACAACCAACGCGGGCGCCCTGGCAGCGTCGGTTTCCCGTGACTAATCCAAATACAAAATAAGCCCGTTTGGCCTTCCTCAGCCACACTGGAAACGCCAAGGCAGGAAGAACCTTTCCGATGGGCGCTAGTTTACAAACTGCCCAACAATTGTTCCTCTGCAGCACCAACTCATAAGGGAAGGAAACTCCGGCCCGACCTGACCAGGCCGGACACCAAGTTCTCCCAGCCGGGACTTGAGCCATGGAGCGCCCCGCTCCGTGCCTCAGTTTCCCGTACTTCGAAAAGGATGAACTGAATCCGAGTCTGGGCAAAAACCAAAACTACAAGACTTCCTGGGAAGTCCTAATGCGCCCTCCCCGAAATCTCCCCGCCTTCTCAGGTCTCAAGGATGAAGAACTGGGTTGTGGAGTGGCGGACCGCGTCTGCGCCGACCCCTACCGGAGCCGCTCCGGGCCTGACCAACCAGGCGGGGCCGCAGATGTCAGTCAGCTCTCCTACCTGCGCTGTGGTCCCCGCGGCTCGCCGCGCGCCGCGGCTCTGAGCTCCCGCTCCAGCCTGCCGGGGCGCCCTGGGGCCCCCAGCCCCGCATATCCCAGCCGGCCGGCTGAGGGAGGGTGGGCTCCGACCCTCCGGGCTCCTCCTCCTCTGCCTCCTCCTCCTCCTCCTCCTCTCCAGCTGTCGGCGGGCTGGGTCTGCTTTCCGAGAGAGCCGGCGCCGTGGAAGCGAGAAACCAGAGCTGGAAGGGAAGTGGGGAAGGGGCTGGCGAGGAAGGGGGAGACTTCTTCCTTCTTCTGGAAGGCTGGCAGTTTCCTTTACAACCCTCGTCCACTTAAACACGCAGCCCCTATGCACACATGCACCCGGGTTGGGGGAGGGCTGGGCAGGTCAGGTCCACAGCCATTCTCTCGCTACCTTTGTAAGTTGACTTTTTACTCTTTCTCATTGTCTGGGGGAAGACAAATGGGGGAAGTGCAAGGAAGGAAACGGGTGTAACGGGGAAGGAGAAGCTGTGAGGCTTTCGGTATAGCATTGAAGATGCGCAATTTAGGAAGTGATCCAAGGTTGATGGAGGAGCTAGAGAGGGAGAGAGGGATTGGTTTATACTAGGGCTGGAGGGGAAAAAACGAAGATGAGATGGGAAAGATATGTGGCAGCATATATCTTTGAACAACTGGTAGCAGTTATTCAAAATGAATTTAAAAACGAAAAGTACATCTAATTTTTAAATCTTTTTAAGGCAGCACAGGACTGGTCCCAGAGCCCTCGCCCGATGATGGGTGCGTCCCACTACCATTGCTGAGACATATGCTGAGCTTCTCGGCCCGCCTTGCTTACTTTTCTTCATTCTCTTGGCTTTGATTCACTTAAAGAGGCTTTTGGAGCATCGCTGATATCTGCTATAGGATAGTGGGTACAAAAAGTGCTAGAAATGCTTCTTGCCCTTAAGGTAAAACACGTACATGGAAAATTAAATGCCAACATAATCTGCAGTATGGCAGGGGCCAGCCGGTAGACACAAAAAAAATGTTAGTGAATTTGGGAGGTAGGAGAGAGAATGGTCATCTCACTTGTACTGATTCTTAATTTAAGGTCCACAGACCCCTAGAGGTCCAGGATGGGTTTAAATGGTTCATAAAGCCCTTGAAATTAAGTTCAAAATTTTGTTTTCATACGTTTTGAGCGTTTTGTTTTGTTTTGTTTTGTTTTTTTAATAATCTTAACTTGTCAAAGAGACATGTGACCTAAAAAAAAAGTTAAGACCCATTCTTATAGACAGTAAGAGGCTTTGGAAAGTTTTGGAGCAGAGGAGTGACATCACCATCACTAAAAATGACAAACACTTATTGACACATATTCTTAGTAATAGATCAGTTTGAGCTCTGGGCATACAAAGGAGTTTAAGATAAAGTTTGAAGAGGCGTCCATGTATATAAAGTTTGAAGAGGTGTCCATGTATGTACACGAACAGGCTTACATCTACCGTCCATTACTAAGGATATGAATGTAATAATGTCTCGCAAAGTAATTCATTCTCATAAAGATAATCCTATTCAAAACATTCTGTTTAAGAAAGGAAGACAGTGTGTAATATATTCTAAGAAGGAAATCCATCAAATGGTTAAAATCAAGGGATTGGGCACTTAATAGTGCTAAGTCTTCAGCAATCTGAATGTTTTTACTTTCATGAGATAACTTCATAGTCAGAGAAAAAGGTAAAGGAAGTATTATTGTATTGTTCAGCCATATAATTATAGTTGGATTCAGAATAATTAATAATTAGCGCTTTGCGGTTATTATGAGGAAAATTAGTCTTCAGCTAGGTGACACTGTGTAATGAAACTAGCCAAATTAAAAGATTTGGAAGAGTTTCCCACTAATATGCATGAGGAATGCACACACCCAATGATTTTTGCCATGTATCTATAGACCTCTGTCATCTTGCCAAGAGAAGGCTAAAAATAGAAAGGTTCCATTCTTCAGTGGAGACTTAGCTATTATTCTGCAAACATTTTGCTAAAAATACGGGAGATTTCTTAAATGTGTGCCTGGTAGCAAACATTTGTATGTATGTTAAGTTCATGTGTCGGTTTGGCTAACTTATGATGTCCAGTTGTTTGGTCAAGCAAGCACTGGCCCAATTGTTAATGTGAGGATATTTCATGGATTTAAGTCATCAGTTGATTGCATCTATGGCTGATTACATCTACAATCAACAAAGAAGCTTGCCCTTCAGCAATGAGAGAAGTTTCATCCAGTTTGTTGAAGGTCTTAAAGGGAGAACTGATCATTTCAACAGCAAAAAAAGAAAGAATTTCTATCTCTACTTGAGCCAGCCAGCTTCTCTGGGGAATTCATTGAAACCATCAGAATTCCCAACTTGCAGCTTGCCCTACAGAAATTGAATTTGCCAATCCCCATGGTCACATGAGCCAATTCCTATAATAAATCTCTTGATATTTATTTCTGTTTCTCTGGAGAGGCTTATACAATGACCTACCATTTAAATTTCAATGCCAGTCACACAGGCTCTGAAACACACGTTCCCAGACAACCCAGCTTTTCCTCCATCAATGTCCTTTAGAGGTTGCCAAGAAGCACTGAAGTGTGCTTTTTTAGAAGTGTGTTTCTGGAAGCAGCTACTGTAAAATGGGTTTCTGGGAAGCTGTCATTGTTTGTGTGGTCCCCAAGGCTCCTGAAAGGATTTCTTTGATCATCTCGTCTTTGGTTTCCATAGCCACACTCACTCTGGCCCTCACCCACTTGGCTACTTCCTCTGCATCTCATCTGTTGGCTTCTCCTCTTCTCCCCATCCCTTAAACATTACATCTACATCAACATTTGGTCTTTGCCAGAACTGCATCCATGGCCCTCTTCTCTTCTCAAGTGTCCCTCGTACTTGTCCTTGCCATCTCATCTACTTCTGAGGTTTCTACCACCCCAGTGCAACCTAAATCTGTATCTCTGGCTGCAACCTCTCTGGCAAACTCCCTATTCATGTTTCCAACTTAGACTGCTATTCTCTCAAATTCAGTTTCTCCAAAAAAATTCTTGCTGTCTTGTTCTGCACAATCCTCAAATTTGTGCTTTTCTTGTATTAATATTGTTCCAAGATAACTTCACTCTCCTCTTATCCCCACCCAGCTGGAAACTCAGAAGCCAATGCTGCATATCTCTTTGCCCTAAGCCTTTATGGGAAAAAAATGTGTTAAAGAATATGAGAACCTCTGAAAAGTTTATTAATAATAATATGTATGGGGCACTTCCTACATGCCTCATACTGTTCTTAGAAATCTACCCCTGTTAAATTTATTTGATCTTTACAATGACTCTATTAATTCATCCATTTTCAGATTAGGTAACAGAGAGGTTAAACAACTTGATCACAAACACAGTGAAAGGGTAGGGATTTGAACCCAGACAATCTGACTACAGAGTCCATCCTCCTAACCACTCTCCCTAGACACAAATGATGCTTTCTGATGCCTGAGTACAAGTTTGTACTCTCCTTTTACATAATGAGACTCGGTGGTAGGCAATATGTCATTCATACCTGATGCATTTTCATACAAGCATATTTCCCTCCTCCTTTCCCTTAGTTTCATTCCTAGAAGTGTGGAAGAGGACAGAAGGTAGGATATAAAAATTAGCCTTACATAATGTTAATGTACCTTTTTCATCTCCCCCTCACATGTAAATTCCTTGAGGGAAAATGTCATACCTTAGTCATCTTTGCATCCTCAGGCTAAAGACCTTGTTCGAATGAATGTTCTAAATTGAGATTCTGATTATTGGGAGGCTAGTTGATTTATTTCTCAAGTCTCCTGGAAATTCTCTTGAGTATGGCATTGATAGCTATTTCAGAGAATTCCCATCAAGTTGCATAGCTAGAGTTATAAAGGAAATATTCTTATTGAAAACAATAACAATGCTTAAACAATTCTGGGAAATGTGGTGGTCTAAAGAAGATCTTTTCTTAAAGAAAATAAACTTGAATGAGCCGGAGAAAAGAAATCTGTCTTAAATTCAGAAAATAACATTAGACAACATGAAGACTCTCCATTTGTTAATGCCTGGAAATAGGAAGTTGGTTCAGTTTCAAATACCATCAGATAATGGCAATGCCAAAGGATGTTATCATAGTTTTAGGCTAAATATATAATATAAATAGCCTTCATTTTGCGGTACAAGCCATAATAGATAATACATGGGAAGCTGACAGAGAGGCTGTGGGCTCGCATTCCAGTCATGTGATCCTGGGATTGTGGCACGTTTTTATCTCCCAGTGATTAATTCCTGCTAGAGATTTGACATTCAAAATAGGTTTAGATGATCAAATGGCTAAAGCCATTAAGTAAAAGTGCTGTCTTAATTTTCTGGCTTCTAAATCAAATACCATAAAATGGGTTGGATCAAGCAATGGGGATTTATTGGCTCATGGGTTTGAGGCTAGGAGAAATCCAAAATCAGGGCATCATCAAGCCAGTGCTTTCTCCATGAAAATTGTGGCATTGTGGGGTTGGCTGCCATTGACCCTTGGTCCCTTGTCACATGGCAATGCACATGGTGGCTTCTCTTGGCTTCTTTCGGTACTGTTGACTTCTGGTGCCTTCCCATGGTTTTCTCTCCATGTCTCTGAATTTCATTCTGCTTATAAAGGACTCAAGTAATAGGATTAAGACCCATCCTCATTCAGTTGAGCAACACCTGAACTGAGGGCACCTCATCAAAAGTCCTATTTACAATGGGTTCACACCAACAGGAATGGATTAAGTTTAAGAACATGCTTTTTCTAAAGTATATAGTGCCAAGCCACCACAACTGCCTTAATTTTATTCTTTTTTTTTTTTTACTTCTTCTTGCCTTTGTTTATCCTTCTGTAATCTGGGAATAGCTAATACCACTGACTATGAATCTTTCTCCAGTCAGAGATTCACTCATAATTAAATAGTTCATTGTGGGAGAGCAAAAGAGTGCTCCTGCCATTACCATGCTCTGCTTGGAATAAATATATTTTTATTCTCTATCAGAAATTCAGTGTCTACACTTACTCCAATTTCCACCAAGAAAGAGACTCCTGTTCACTTCTCATTGTTCCTGATTCATTTTTTTAGCTTAAACCCTCAGTCACCTGTCACCAGGATGAAATGGGAATTACCCCCTCTTTTCTTTTTCATGTTGAGTATCTCATATGGTCCTTGAGAGATAACACTTTATTACTCTAACAGTTTGTATACATACATAGGATACAACATCAATCACCATGATAATATGTGGCAATCTTATTGTTATTTAAAAACATAGCAACCTCAAGCCTCCTTTTCTGATTTTTAATCTTCCCTCCCAGAGATGAAGAGAACTGTGGCCAACCCCATCCATGGCTTTACCTCCCTAATTCCCTAACAGCTGATTTCTACTTTGTGTGATTAGCATAAATTCCTGGCTCACTTCTTCTTAATGGGAGAAAAGGAACTCCAAACTGATGGCCCCTGTAATCACCAGGAGCTTGTAAATATCCTCGTTCAATAGTCACAGCTTACCTGACTTCAGGAAGCCATGCCAGTGGCTCCCAAGACAAGATCTTTAAGTGGACAATTGCCCAAATCCAATGGACAGTCTTATTAATAAAGTTTCCACAGGTTAACCACCCACAGAATATTTTTTCAGCTAGTCCCTCTCCCCAGGTGTTTTATACTGGGTAAAGCAAATATGTTTATTCTTCTCTGGCAGATATTATTAGCAGGCAGTCCCCTGTAAGGCTATTCTAGGGGAAGAAAGATTCACATCATTTGGCCAATTTGAAATTTCAATCCAAAAATCAGTTAAGGGGATCCTGTCTCCAATTAAATGTATGTGTGTTTTTGATGTCACTTTATTTCTTAGTTTCCTCTCTGAAAACTTCCATAGAACATGTAGCGTGTAAGAAGACTTAAATTGAATTAAGCTATTGAGATTTGGGTGTCATTTGTTGTCACAGGATAGCTTATCCCAACCTGTCTAGCATGCTAAAGTCCCTCAGATTCTGAAGACTGATTCATAAAGGGCAACGTGATGTCTCAGATCATAAAATTTGAAACTAGAAGCTACCTTTAGACTGTCACCAATACCCTCCCATTCTTGGGTGGTGCTGATTCTCCCAAATCCTAATGAAGCTTGTTCTAATATTTACCAAGGCATACATCAAGAATAAAAGCTAGTTCTTGGCAATGTCAACAGCACACAAGAATGGCATCATGACAACATTAGGGGGGAGTGTTTCACAGGGCAGAGGCTCCCTTGGAGTATCTCCTTCTGTATTGGAATGAGAAGGTTAGAGAATTTCTAATATGTCAGCATAGTGTTTTATGGATCTTCAAGTAAATCTCTTAAAAGGGAAGTAGGATACCCATTCTTCTTTCATCCGTCCAGCATCCTGGATTATGGATTTGATGGCTAAAGCTCTTGATGCCATCTTAGACCATGAAGAAAAAAGCTACAGCCTAGGAATGGCAAAGCGGAGAACTGGAATTAGTTTAACTCCCTGATGACTTCATGGAGCTGCCATGTGACTCCAGATTGCTTACTTTGAGATTCCTTTACGTGATAGAGGGAAAACTTTTATCTTTTAAATGCCACTGTTATTTTGCTTTTTTCTATTATTTGAAACCAAATCTATTATGTGGCATAAAATTTTTAAAATTATTTTTAAATACAGTGTATATCATTCCTAAATTTCTGTTTTTAGTATGTTTATGATTATAAAAATAATGTATATAATTTGCTAAAAAAGAAATGTGCATTTTTTAAGGAGACATTATTTTTATTAATAGTATAAACAATCAGAGCTTAAAGCCCACTGACGTGGGGAATTGAACGCAAGGAGCTGCCTAAATTCCGCAGTGGTCTTCTGTATCGGAGGCTCAGCTCTCTGATGTAGGGGTCGGGGTTACGAATAAACTTTCACTTTGATCATCTTCGTAGCATTTTTGAGGACTTGAGGTCCTCTTTTCTCAGTACATTGGCATCTCAAAGTCTCTGGGCTGAAACTTCTCAGAGGATGATTTCCGCTTTCCTTCGTCCAGAGCAGATTGAGAAAATGCAACCTCTGCTTTCCTCGCTCTGACACCAGTTAGCTTTTTATGTTTTCTCAAAGATCAATTAGTCGTTAAAGTTCAAAACACCTTCCAGACATCCAGAGTTTAAACTGAAGTGTATTTATGTAATACCTAAGAAAACTTAGAGGACTGCAAATAGCCCTTGTTAAATTAATAAAACCTAGAAGAAATTCTAAGTAACTTCCTGCTTTTATCTGTCCGGACCTATTTAGCCATCCGGCTGTTAACTCTTAGAGATATCATCTGATTGGTAATTATACCATCCCAACTACTACAGAAGAGAGGAGGATCCTGTAATGGATACACCATAGATATATGGTGGAGAAGATAAGAAGAAAGAGAGGCTCTGATGCCGAGTTACCACACGAGTGTTCTGGGTACCTGCAAAGTGGACAAAGTGCCCAGGGGGAGAAAGGAGACCAAGGATCTATTAGTAACTGCTTGTGAATAGCTTGCATTTCACCAAAGATTTTCCTACCTCTGAATCATGTTCACCACCAACACGCTAGGGTTTGCTTAGGAATGGACAACTGACCTTATTATCAGTCTAATTCAAATGGAATTGAAAGGTCAGTCTGCTGCTGTCCTCCATCTATTCAAACAACTGAATGTGGAGATTCCAAGGCCACTTATTATTTTTAAAAATTATCTGCATGAAAGATTCCTTCCATTCTTGCATGTGTGCAAAAACTAAGTGGCATAATTTGAAATGTTTGACAGTGGAGCAGTCCTCAATCATAGCTAGCTTCTACCTCCCCTTTCCCTATTCTGCTGTTATTCATTTCACTACCAACTGAGAAATGAGGTGAATCAATAAAAATTGCATGAAGTATTATAAAGAGACCTTCCCACCTTATTAGGAAGACATTCTCATCTATGTATTCTTCAAAGGAAATCATTATCCCTAAAACTCAAAATCATCTGTTTTCTTTAATGAGCATCAGTAAATGATGCTGAATAATCTAGCACTTTTGAGGAGCTGCTCCTCCAGCTCACTGTTGCTTTGGAAAGGGGCTTCATTTCACTCCTGCAACCTCTCCCAGGAGTTACCCCAGAGCCCCTGGGTGCTTGCTAAAGCATTTACTGAAGCGCACGCTCATTGACAGCTCCAGCTGCTGCCTCCACCCCCAACACACACACAATCACTGGCTGGTTTCCTCACTGGGTCCTTGAAACAGCAAGGCGGTACACAGTAATCAAACTGTAAGGCTTCCCAGGAGACGCTGACTCAAGCACTTGACTCATTACAAAGATTTTGTCCTAAGCCAAAGACATCCTACCTTCCTGCTCGTGAAAAGCAGACTTAGGATATCCCAAGATTTGCTAGTGATTATGGACTCTGAAATGATCCTTCCATCCTTGGAGACCTGGGTTTTTGTTTCTTTGCTTTGTTATTCAGATAAGCAGGGCCTGAGCACACCAGGATATATGTTGCTCTCCCTGTAGACATCAAATCCACAGTTTTATCCCTCTGATCAGTGTTGCCATCAACCTACCAACATGTATGTAATTTAGCACCTCCTAGGTACACAACCCAATGCCAAACATTCTGAAGGACCCAGAAATTAACGGGCTATTGAGTAGACAAGATTGGCATATATGAGACAAATTGGACATGCAATGAGGTAGCAGGTATAAAGGTACTCAGCTACAAGGTGCAGGTTCCAGGTGCAATTATTTCTTCCACTTCTTTCCATTCCTCCCATTTTAAATTTTAAGTCTATGTACTTTACACTTATGAGGACAAACTAAGAATAAGCCTATGAGAGAGGTTTGCAAACTGTCAAGCATTATAAATATCTAATGTGAAATTAAATTGATGTTACTTTTAATCTTAACTTGGGGGAAACAGAGAGCAGGAAACGAGGGAAATAAGACAGAGGTGATGAGGAGACCACGTCTGCCAATGTGAGAACAGACCTCGACAGAATCTTGCATTTGGCAGCACTGGCAAATTGAATAAGCAGAGATGAAACATCTGCGTTCCACCAGTAGCTATCATAGTAATAGAAAACATGTCATAGAAAAGCCCCACCATTGTCAGCAAAACTGGGACAGTGATCCACAGAGACATAAGCTGGATCATATGCAGAAAGAGAATTATTCTGTGTCGCGCATGTCAGAGATGCCGAAGTTCACACCCTGCAGCAGGTATGTCCTGTCAGCTGAGAAACTGGGCTGTGCAGTGAGCGCTAGCCAGATGCCTTGACAGATGGCGAGAACCTCCTGCCTCCCTCGGCACCCAGCCATCGGAGCAGCTCCGTGTAACCAACTGGTAATCTTCTTATGTCCTGGGGCTTACAGAATGATAGCCCTTTGCAATTGTTCTTCCTAAGCAAAACTTAAAACTGGGAAGTCTGATTTAGACCTGATTGTTTATAACAAAAAAGAAAGACACGGATGGATGGACAAATAAGGGAAAATCAGGTGATCTGAAATGATAATCCATAAACGTTGACATTTGAATATCCTTAGCGTTTCAAAGTATTCTCTCATATTTTGGATCCTTTGATTATTATAATGAACATATTGAAAGCAGGAAGAAATAATTCCAATATTATAAAACAAATTGAGGTGCAGAGAGTTGTCCACATGTGGTTAGGAAATGGCAGTATATCCACAAGTCCTGGATTGCCTGGTGCACTTTCTGCACCCAGATAAGATACAACTTCTGCCTGCAGGGATCTTAGCTCTTTGGGGACCGTGTCAGTTTGAATCTGTTGTGGACCCCAGAAAAGCCATGTCCTTTGATCCTCATTCAATATTGCTGGGTGGGAACTTTTTTTTCTTTTAACATTTTTATTGTATAATATGACGTATATATGAAGCAAAGAAAGAAAAAAGCAATAGTTTTTGTTTTTGTTTTTTATCATGGGCAGGCACCTGGAAACAAACCTTGGTCTCTGGCATGGCAGGTGAGAATTCTGCCACTGAGCCACCATCATACCGCCCAAAAGCAACAGTTTTTAAAGCACTGTTCAACAAGAAATTACAGGACAGATCCCAGAGTTTGTCATGGGCTACCATACTATCATCTGAGATCCTTCCTACTAGCTGTCCCAGAACATTGGAGACTAGAAGGAATAAATACATTTTTAACATCACTAATTTTAAATTTTAATGAAAATAACATATATACAAAAAAGCAATAAATTTCAAAGCACAGCACAACAATTAGTTGTAGAACAGATTTTAGAGTTTGGATGGGTTACAATTCCACAATTTTAGGTTTTTACTTCTAGCTGCTCTAAGATACTGGAAACTAAAAGAAATATTAATATAATGATTCAGCAATCATACTCGTTTGTTAAGCCCTATTTCTCTGTATAACTTCACCATCACCTTTGATCTTTCTCCCACTGTTTAGGGGTATTTGGGCTATGCCCATTCTAACTTTTTCATGTTGCAAGAGGCTATCAATAATATGGGGTACGGAGATGAAACTATCTGATGTTCTGGAGAGGGTGGCCCCTCTAGTTTTCAGGACTTATCTGATCCAGGACTCATCTGGAGGTTGTAGGTTTCTGTAAAGTTACCCTAGTGCATGGAACCTTTGTAGGATCTTATATGTTGCCCTAGGTGTTCTTTAGAATTGGCTGAAATGGGTTTGGTTGGGGTTTGGCAAGTTATGATAGGTAGCAATGTCTAACTGAAGCTTGTGTAAGAGTGACCTCCAGTGTAGCCTCTCGACTCTATTTGAACTCTCTCAGCCACTGATACTTTATTAGTTACACTTCTTTTGATCCCATGGGGCCAGGTCAGGATTTATCCCTGGGAGTCATCTTCCACATCACCAGGGAGACTTCCACCCCTGGATGTCAAGTCCCACATAGCGGGGAGCGCAATGATTTCACTTGCAGAGTTGGGCTTAGAGAGAGCTTCACAAAAGCAAGCCTCAAGATCAACAGCTTGGCTTATTGATTCGGGTGTCCTTAATGTTTGACACAGTATCAGGGGTCTCCTGGTGGTAAAGTTTAATAGTTCCATGTTTTTGTCTCCCATTCCTCAGGGGACTTTGCCAATACTTTTTTATTATCTAAAATATAGACAATGTCTTCCTTACCTTTGTGCTCTGAATTACCTTAATCCCGACCTGATCGGCTTTGTTCTTATCTCTATATACCAGGTTATACATATATAAAACAGCCTCTCAAAATCCAAAAATGATAATTACCACTCCAGACTAAATGTGACTGCTGTAAGAGCTTACAATCTAGACTCCTGTTTTCTTATAAGCATTTTCTAAAGGAGACCATACAATAATTGCTCTTTTGTTTCTGGCTTATTTTGCCTCACCAAATGTCTGTGGGTGGTAACTTTTGATTGCATGGTTTCCATGGAGATGTGTCTCCACCCATTCAAGGTAGGGTTGTTTACTGGAGCCCTTTAAGAGGGAACCATTTTGGGAAAAGCTAGAGAGCCCCAAACCCAACAGAGCCTTTAAGACCAACAGAGCCCACACAGCCAGAGACCTTTGGAGATGAAAAAGGAAACTGCCCCCAGGGGCGCTTCATGAAACAAGAAGCCAGGAGAGAAAGCTAGCACACATTGTCTTGTGCCATCCTGGCTGAGACAGAAACCCTGAACTTCATTGGCCTTTTTTTGAGTGAAGATAACCTCTTGTTGGTGCCTTAATTTGGACATTTTTACAGCTTTGCCTTAATCTGGACATTTTCACGGCCTTAGAACTGTAAACTTACAACTTAATAAATTCTCCTTTTTAAAAGCTGTTCTGTTTCTGTTATATCGCATTCCAGCAGGTTGTAAACTAGAACAGGGACTATCACAAAGACACATAAAAACATACCCCAAAGCATGTTAGAAATTAAGTGAGTCACATATATAATAAGTGATTTAGGGGTTGGGGGGGGAGTGTAGAAAGGCACATTGGGCTCAGGTGGCTGGGGAAGTTGTTGTAAAAGAAGGGGAGAGAGGAGAGGAGGACTCTCCAGGAAGAGGGAATAATGGGAACAAAACTGGACAACTTGTCAAATGGAACCACCCACAGGGAGCTGAGAGTTTGTCTTGGTAGGGATTCAGAGGGGGCAAGTTTGGGGTTGGGGGTTAAGGCCAGACTGTGAAAGGCCTTGAATGCCAGACTAAGTCCTTTTTAATTTTTTTCCCTTTGGCAAAAAGGAGCCATTAAAGAATTTGGAGCAGAGAGTGATGTGTACACAGCAGATTTGCAGGGGGAGGGGAAACAGATCCAGTAGCAGCCCATTAAATGGACCGGAGGGAAGAGAGGAGGCAGGGAGAGGAGCCCAGAAAGGGTGGGGAGGATGGCAAGGGGGGTGCGGATCAAGTCATAGAGATGGGGTTGTGGTAGGAAATAAGAAGAAATGACCAAAGCAAGAGAATTTACAAAGAAATAATGGTACCAGTGACATTAATTTGGGGTTGGATGTGGACATCACTGGAAAAGAAGAGAAGGAAGAATAAGAACAGAAAATTAAAACTTGGGTTCTATCACATTTAAAGAGTGAGATCAAGAAGTAGAGCACGAAAAAGACTTAGGAGATGGGAAGAGAAAGAGGACAGTGTAAAGTCATCACCTCCAGGAAGGCTTCCCAATCAGATCCACCCCCACACACACACCGTCCCCATCATGCCAATCACTCCCTTAACATCGATTTTCAACCCCGCATCTAAGCTGGGTGAGGTCCCCAGTACCCACTGCACCCCAAGGGGCAGAGTGTCAGGTTGAAGACTATCTCCATAAACAGCTGAAACAATTTTATTTGACCTGTTGACAATCTAGAGCAAAGTAATGGAAATCAGAGAAAGAGTTACAAAAAAAGAGACAGTGGGTGTCCTGGTTTCCCATGGCTGCCATAACAAAATGCCACAAAATATAAGGCTTAAAGCAACAGAAATTCATTGTCTCACAGTTCCGGAGGCTCGAAGTCCAAGATCCAGGTGTCAGCGGTCATGCTCCCTCTGACAACTTGAGAGACGTGTGTGTCCAAACCTCTCTCCTGGCTCTTGATGTAGCCAGCAAACCTTGGCATTCTGCAGCTCGTGGCTGTCATCAGGCAGCCTTCTTCCCAGTGTCTCTGAGTCTCCTCTCCCCTTCTTATGACACCGGTCACATTGGATGAAGGGCCCACCCTACCCCCAGTAGACCTCACTGTAATTTAACTAATTGCAGCTGCATGAGCCTATTTAAATAAGGTCACACTCTGAAGTACATACCCTTATGAGAGTCACGGTTCAACCCAGCCAGTGGGCAATGAGGAAAAGTGCAGAGACACATAGCAAGTGTGAAGACAGAAAAGAAGGGTGGCTTTGTTCGTGTAGAACAAGAGGCAGGACCAAAAGTTTAAGGAGTTAAGGAGAGAGTGAATGGTGAGGATCGAAAGTCTAGCATATATCATATTCCTCCAAAAGTTTCAGACATTTATATTGATGTGCACTTCTCAGAAACAGCCACCAGGTGGTAGAAGTTAACCGAAAGAAAAAAAAAATGCAGCACACAATGAAATTCGTACATAGCTACTGAAAACATTAATCCTTAAAAAGAGTTTCTGGTTGCGCTCATATAAAGAGTCAAAATTTCTCTGTCTATATGTATATATATGAATACTGTCCTCGCCACAGTCAAATAAAAAAGGTACTAGCAGATTATGATAATCATTCAATAAAAACAATAGTATCTTAAGACAGCTTCTTTTCTTCAGCTCTATTAGAAGTAAGATTAGTAAATTTAAGAAGATAAAATAGTAGTTTTCACAGTTATCCCTTTGAAAAATCTTAAATTAATGTTTAAAAAAATAATTAGCTTATTGCAATAAGCATATTACAGTGCTGATAGCAAAATATAAAATTTGGTAAACCGTATCTTCACACTCCACACTCTTTCAATGCATCTTCAAGAAGGACCTCTTGGAAGGGCCACCCTCCTCATTTGTGCTAGTGACTTGTTATTTAGAAATTTATACAGCTTCTGATATGGATATACTACTGTCCCATTTTTAGTTGCCAGTAAAATTCACCT
>PVIY010007409.1:0-82328 GCA_004026745.1 Myrmecophaga tridactyla | reverse complement strand
AGTGTACAGTTCTAAGGCCGAGAATTAAAACAAGTTTATAGAAAAGTCCAATCAAAGGCATCTGGGGAAAGATACCTTGGTTCAAGAAGGCCGATGAAGTTCAGGGTTTCTCTCTCAAGTGAGAAGGCACATGGCGAACACAGTCAGGGTTCCTCTCTCAGCTGGAAGGGCACATGGCAAATACGGCGTCATCTGCTAGCGTCTTCTCCTGGCTTCCTGTTTCGCGAAGCTCCCCGGGAGGCGTCTTCCTTCTTTATCTCCAAAGGTTGCTGGCTCGTGGACTCTCTGCATCTCATGGCTACATCTTTCTGCTCTCTCTGAATCTCTCTCTCCAAAATGTTTCCTCTTTCATAGGACCTCAGAAACTAATCAAGACCCACTCAAATGGGTGGAGACATGTCGTCACTTAATCCAGTTTAACAACCACTCTTGACTAAATCACATCAACCAGGGAGATGATCTCATTACAGTTTCAAATATACAGTATTGAATAAGGATTATTCTACCTTTAAGAAATTGGATTTATATTAAAACATGGCTTTTCTTAGGGGGCACACTTCCTTTCAAACCAGCACAACATTTAAACATGAATGTAAAGAACTTGTACACAGAAAACTACAAAATATTATTATTATATAATAAATAGAAATTAAGAGCAGTCTGTGTTCACGGATTAGAAGACTAAATATCATTAAGATGTCAATTCTACCTAAAATGATTATTGATTCAACGCCATACAAATAAAAATTCATACAGCCTTTTTGCACAAATGGAAAATTGAATTGTCAATTTATTTGGCAGAGTTAAGGACCCTGAATCCCCAAAACCATCTTGAAAAGGAATAATGAAGTTGGAGGACTCACATTTCCTGATATTAATACTCATCATAAAACAGCCAGGGGTTAAAGCAGCCTGGTACTGGAACAAGGATAGATATATAGACCCATGCAATGGAATCAAGAGTTGAAAAACAGCCCAGCACATCTATGACCAATTGATGTTGACAAGCCTCCCAAGTCCACTTAATTGGGTAAGAATAGTATCTTCAATAAATGGTGCTGGGAGGATGGGTTAGCCATATGCAAAAGAATGAAGGAGGCCCTATCTCCCACCATATACAAAATATAACTCAAAATAGATCAGAGACCTAAATATAAGAACCAGGAGGTTAAAACTCCTGGAAGAAAATGTAGGGAAGTATTTTCAGGGTCTTGTGTTAGGCAATGGTTCCACAGATTACATCTAAAGCACAAGCAACGAAAGAAAAAAAAAATAGAGAAATGGGACCTCATAAAAATTTCAAACTTTTGAGCATCAAATGACTTTATCATGAAAATGAAAAGACAATGTATTCAATGGGAGAAAATATTTGGAAGCCACAAAGGGTGGTTTAATATCCAGAATTTATAAAGTAATCCTACAACTCAACAATAAAAAGAGAAACATCCAAGTAAAAAAATGGGCAAAAGACTTGAATAGACATTTCTCCAAAGAGGATGTACAAGAGGCTTAAAAGCATGAGAAAAAATGCTCAACATCAGGGAAATGCTAATCTAAACACAATGAAATATCACTTCACACCCTTTAGAACGCCTACTATGTAAAAAAAAATCCAGAAAACTGCAAGTTTTGGAGAGGATGTGGAGAAATAGAAACATTCTTTCATTGCTGCTGGGAATGTACAATGGTGGAACCACTGTGAAAATCAATTTAGCAGTTCCTCAGACAGCTAAATAGAAACTTACCACATGACCTGTCAATCCCATTAGTAGGTATATATCCAAAACAGTTGAAAGCAGGGGCACAATCAGATATTTGCACACCAATGTTCATCATGATATCATTCCTAATTACCAAAATACATAAGCAACCAAAGTTCCCATGAGCTGATGAACAGATAAAACAAAATGCAGCATATACATGTAATGAAATATTATTCATCCATAAAAAGGAATGAAGTCCTGATACAAGTGACAACATGGATGAACCGTGACTACATTATGCTGAGTGAAATAATCTATAAACAAAAGGACAAATACTGTATTGTCTCATGGATATGAAATAATTAGAATAAGCAAAGTCATAGAATTAAAATCTAGAATAGAGGTTACTAGGGGCTGGGTTTGTGGTAGAGCAGGGGAGTTAATGCTTAATTTGTACAGAATTTCTATTTATGTTGGTTGTAAATTTTGGACATGGATAGTGGTGATGGTAGCACAATATTGTGAGTATAATTAATATCACTGAATTGTATTTGTGAATGTGGTTAACAGGGAAAATTTTAGGTCATATATATGTTACTAGAATAAAAGTTAAAAGATAAAATCTAGGACTGTACAACACAGTGAGCCCTGTTATAAATGGGGACTATAGTTAACAGTATAACTATACAATATTTTTCATGAATTATAACAAACGTACCATATTAATGCAAGGTATTAATAGTAGGGTGGTATATGGTGAGAAAATACACCTAATGTAAATTATGGGCTTTAATTAATAGTACAATTTCAATATTCTTTCATTACTTGTAACGAAGGCTCCACACTAATGCAAAGTGTCAACAATAGGGGGTATTTGGAAACACTATTTTTAAATGATTTTTCTGTAAACCTACAACTTCCCTCGTTTAAAAAAAAGTTTAAAAAATGCAAAAGCCAGATACATGCAAAAAAATAAAATAAAATAAATTCACCATGTAGATCCACCTATTCCATTCCTAGGTATTACTCAAGCATTTAAAAAGAAAGACTTTTCGCAATTGTGATTACTAGGTCAAAGGCTGGAAGCTTCCTTCCACCAGCTTTTGCCCTTCCCTAAAATCTTTTCTCATTTCTTTGCCAGTGGCTTTTAATATTTTTTTAGCTACATTAAAACATTTTCTATTATAAAAAGATGTTACCGTATATCAAAATTAACGTTTAAATTGGTGAATTGTAACGAATGACCTTAAAACCTCCCAGTGTATTACATTTATCATTAGTTTACATAATATTATAACAGAGTCAACTTTTCCCTATAGAAGGGGAGCTCACCCAACGGTTTAAAAATAATCTTGTTTGCAAAAGGAACATTTTCAATATATGGATCTTAACTTGCATGATATAACTTTAAATAATAAAGTGTTTTTCCAATATCCTTTAAAGAATCGATTTCTTGTATATGAGTGATATGGACATCTCTAGAAAACTTTAAAATAACAAAAACTATAATTTCCAAAAAACCTTGTACAATAAATTTTTTTTGAAGTTTAGCAGTTAACATTCAGTGGATGAGAAAGGAGCAGAGAATTAATCAGGAAAGACACAGAGCTGCAGTGTGGAATGACAACATGAGCTCTGGAGCCAGAGGGATCCGGCGAGTTTCAGAGAATATAAATTCCATCTTTGCCACATATGAGCTGCAGAAGCCTGAACAAGATTCAACTAAGCCTCAGTTTCCTTATCTTGTATATGGGCATAGCCATTCTACTTCAGAGCATTGTTCCCTTTGTCTTTTTTAACTTTTAAAAGTGTGTTAATATCCACCTATATATTACAATCTTGAATTATAGGTAGTGCTATGAAGAAAAGTAAGGTTCCTTATCATAATGTATTCTAGAGACCACTTTGGAGCTGTTAAAGCAATCTGTTGAAGAGGAGGAGAGAGCCTAACTTGGGCAATGAGGATAGCAAGAGAAAAATATATTGCTGAATTATATGGATTCAAATCGCCTTTATTGCCAAAAACTCAAGTCACTTTCTCTGACACTTTTTCAGATTGAATTTATTCTGCCATCCTTCATCACCCTTTAGTTCAGCCCTCTATTACAGTGTGTGATTCCATCTGACTGGCATTACTATATCAGGTATTTGTCTCCCATATCAGCCTGTTAGTTCTTTGAAGGCAAGGACCATGTTTTATTCATCTCTAAAAACTCAGCTTCCAGCCTGGTGATAAACAGTGGGAACATTATGTTTGTTAAACTGAATTGAATTGACATTTGAAACTCTTCCTCAATATAAATGTAAGGCGAGTTCTGAACTTCTAATTCTCATGCTTTTCTCTGATTTCACCCCAGCCTTTATTGGTGCATATCTGTCATTAATGTTCCAAAATGTAAATACAGGCATGATTTCATATGTGTCAGTGGAACTTTAGACAAAAAATGTGGGCTAGTCTAGTATTATATTCCAAGTTTAAATAAAGGCATAAGGGAAAGAGCTTAGACATCTCTGTAAAGAAGAGCATAATTGGCCAATATTATTTCACCCCTGAGCATAGAAATATTAATTATTGTTATGATACACATTTTCTAGATTATAAACTGTAGTCTGATTTCATTTAGAGGTGCATTTACTATAAAGCTAATAAAGCTTAAGCATCAAAGCTCCTCATTTTAGCAAGGACCTCTTTTAAAGCTCTGTACCTAATTTGTTTTTTGTCATCTTGAATTTTTTTAATGAGAACCCCCATAATTGTATTAGCTTCAGTCACTAAAAAACCTGGTTATACCCAAAATATCACAGAAATGGTGCTATTTCTGAAAAAGATTTCAGAACCTGATATTGCTCAAAATGATAAAGACTCTAGTCATTAATAATAATTTTATTATTATTTCTCATTTTCTATTTATTGATCTACTGAGACAACACTGATTTTTTGCTAGACACTGTGTAGGTATTTTTAAAACATTATGTCTGATCCTCACATTAATTTTGGAGTGTAGAAAACTGAGAGAAATAAAACACACGGTGTTATACAAGTGTCTGGCAGTGATTCAATCAATGGTCTGCTAACTCCAAAATATTTTCTAAGTTCTTTATACCACATCATCCCTCAGTGTAGTGAAAGTGGCTACTTTTTAAAACCCTCTTACATTTTACTAAGCAGTAACTAAAAATCAATAGAATAGCAAAGTGAGTTGGTATATGGTTTTTAAATTGTTTATTTAGTGATAGGTCATGTTATGTCAAATCACATCTGACTTTAAAACACCAAATAATCCATTTACAAGTAGGGTAATAGTCTGTCAAGCCTGCACACTGGGAACATTAGGGGAAGATGAATTAACCAATCAACGAGGTAGTTAAATGTTAGTAGCCATAAGATCTTAAAGGGTGAGTGCTAATTCAAATAATGTTAAAAGGCATTCAAGAGCTAAGTGAACACTTAAAAATAACTCAGGTATGGAAAGATCCAAAAATGTTTCTTTAAAGATATTTACAGAAACTCTACAGTTTAATTTTTTGGTTGAGGTAGCTTTCCATTCTAGACATGCAAATATTGTGCATATGGAAACTTTGTGGATCTAGCCAATGGAAAGGATTTTCCATAAATTTTTGTGTGATAAAAGACATAGTGTATATATTAATTTCAGTCTTCCAGGCTTAGAAAACTCAGTAAGCTTTCAGCTTACTCAGAGCAGTCCCATTTTCTGGGTTATATTCACATTGTCCTAGCTCAGGACACTGATGTATAAAACTTGAATGCAAATTAATTATGTTACAAAGGGAATCTAAATGGGGAAATGGTGTCTATCACCTTATGTTCTCTGTGCACCCATTTTTCTCAGTAGGAAAGCTACTTAAATATCTAAATTATGAATAAAAGTAGAGTGAGAAAGCATGGTAACAAAAATTGGCAGTATTACATGATCCTAAAATTTACATTGTAAACTGTGCAAAGGCAAATGTCTGTATTGTGTGACACTGCATCCCTGGCACTGAGCTCAGTGCCTGACACTGGTGCTAAATAACCTTTATTTGTTGAATGATGCAAGAAAGCGACTGATACCCTTTTTGTTTTTGCTGTTGTTGTTTTGTTCATTTTTCTCTGTTTTGCCATATGGATCTTCCTGACACTTCCATCATGATATAGGATAGGACATATCTCCCTGGACAGTTATTGGAAAATTATGGTCCACACAGTCTTTTTGGTTGGTACATTCTGGTACTTTCAAGATCCACTGGCTTCCCTTTTGACTACTTTCTTCTTATATGATGGTAGCACCATGCTATGATTCCTTCTTCCTGCCCAGAATTGGTGCTATCACATAGTCTTCTTTTTTCTTTAAACAAACTATTTGTTTTTAGTGCAATGCTGGGAGTCATTTGTTGCTTCTTCTATCCCTTCTCATCCACCCAATGTATTCCAGGATTGTCTTTTTACCTCATTAATATCTGATATCTGTCTGCTCTTCTACTCTATTTCTATCGTATAAATGAAGCTACCATATTCTCTTACCTATGTGGCCTATTAACTAAACCCTCATTTGAACTTGATTCATCTCCATTCAATTCTCACATTGCCACAGAGTGTTTTATTTGTCCCCAAAGATAAATTAAATCATCTCACTCCCCACCTCTCTTCTTGTGAACGCACTTTGATGGCTTCATTTGCTTTGTGAATCAATCCAAACATTTGGCACAACCTATAACAGTTCACATGTGCTAACACATATTTGGTACTCTCACTTCAAAATGATTTTGTTCCTCCTTTCTCTCATGGCACCAACTACAAAGGACTTCTCCTTTTCCTTAAATGGCCATGCTTCCTTCTGTCACAGGGTTCTTCCATTCTGCCAGCAACCACTCCCTCTCCCACCCAAACCTCTAATTAATTTCCTGTCTTCCTTCAGATACCAGATCAAACTTTCTATGAAAATCTTTCATTTGAGCATCATGAGCAGATAAAATCTTTCTGTCACAAGTTCTCACAGCACTATGAATCTCTTCACAGTAGTAGCTACTGTAATTCTCCATTTATGCATCACCCCGTTTTAATGACTCCCAATAGCTTTGTTTTGGAGGAAATAATCTTATGCCATTTAAGAAAATATTCTAGTAACCTGTATAGAACCTAAAATTTCCTCCTTTAACAACATTAAAATATATAGTCAGTATATAAATATATAATATATACTTATATTATATATTTATATATATAGTATATATAACAATATATAAATATAATGTTATATATTAAAGTATATAACATGCTTTTAGTTATGTTCACAGTCTGGTGCTACCATCACCTCCATACATTACCAAAATTCTTCCACCACCCCAAGCAGAGAATCTAAAATTTAAGCATTAATTTTCTAGACCCTAACCTCACCCTGGCCCCTGGTAACCTGTATTCTACTTTCTGATACTATGATTTGCTTTTTCAAATTAGTTCATGTCAGTGGTATCATACAATATTTGTCCTTTTGTGCTCAGCTTATTTCACTCAATATGATGCCTCCAAGGTTCATCTGTGCTTTTGCATATATCTGAAATTCTTTCCTTTTTATGGCTAAATAATATTTCATTGCACATATATACATTTTGCCTTTACATTCATCTCTGTAAGGTGTATTTACAAGAGGCACACCTTAGACCAAAAGACACAAATAGGTTGAAAGTGAAAAGATGGCAAAAGACACTTCTTGCAAATAGCAGCTAAAAAAGACAAAATAGACTGTAAGTCAAAAGCTGTTACAAGAGGCAAAGAAAGACATTATATATTAATAAAAGGGTTGATCTATCAAGAAGAAATAAGTATTTATGCATCTAACCATGATGCTTCCAAACACAGAAGACAAACACTGGCTAAACTGAAGGGAGAATAAGAAACTTGTACAATAATAGTTGGAGATTTCAATACATCATTCCCATCAATAGATAGAACATCTTGACAGAAGATCAATAAGGAAAGAGAGAGCTTAAATAATATGATGCGTGAACTAGACCTAAGAGACATATACAGAATATTGCACCCTAAAAGAGCAGGATTTAAATTCTTCTCAAGTACATATGGATCATTCCCCAGAGGAGACCACATACTGGCTCACAAACCAAGTCTCTATAAATGTAAAACACTGAAAATAAACAGCACATTATCTCCAGCCATAATAGAGTGAAGCTAAAAATCAATAACAAGCAGAGAACTACAAAATCCATAATCACATGGAAGTTAAATAATACACTCTTAAATAATCAGTGGGTTGAAGGATATTTTGCCAGGCAAATCAATAAATACCTTGAGATGAATGAAAACAAGAACACAACATATCAATCAATACTTATGGAATGCAGCTAAGGCAGTTCTGAGAGGGAAATTTATAGCCCTAAGTATTCACAATAAAAAAAGAAGAAAGGGCTAAATCCAAAGACTTAACTGCACATCTGGCAGAATTAGAGAAAGGAAACCAAGTTAACAAAATAAATAAATAAATAAATAAATAACAAGCAGAGGAAAAGAAATAAAGATTAGAATAGAAATCAATGAAATTAAGAATAAAAAATTAATAAAAAGAATTAACAAACCCAAAAGTTGATTATTTGTAAAGATCATAAGGATTGACAAACCTTAGCTATACTGACAAAAACAAAAGAGAACATACAAAATAAACTCAGAAATGAGAGGGGGATATTACTAGGGATTCCTCAGAAATTAAAAGGATCATAAGGGGATACTATGAACAACTGTATGCCAACAAATTAGACAGCTGAGATGAAATGGACATATTCCTAGAAACATATAAACAACCTACACTGACTCTAGAAGAAACAGAAGATCTTGACAGACCAATTACAGATAAATAGACTGAATCAGTCATCAAAAATCTCTGAATAAAGAAAAGCCCCCTGGACCAGGTGGCATCACAAATGAACTCTACCAATCTTGCAAGAAAAAATAATACATATCCTGCTCACTCTTCCAGAAAATTGAGCAGGAGGGAACACTACCTACCACTACCAAAGCCAAATAAAGACACAAGAAAAGAAAATTCCAGACCAATTTCTCTCATGAATATAGAGCAAAAATCCTCAACAAGATACTTCCAAATTCAATCCAAAGTACAGTTAAAGAATTATACACTACCATCAAGTATGTTTTATCCCAAGTATGCAAAGATGAATCAACATAAGAAAACCAATTACTGTAATGTACCACATTAACAAAAAGAAAAACAAAAGGAAAAAACACATGATCATCTTAATTGATAGAGAACTGGCATTTGATAAAATCAGCATAATTTCTTTATTAAAAAAAACACTTAGAAAACAGGAACAGAAGGAAACTTCCTCAACAAATAAAGGGCATATATAAAAAACCCACAGTTAATATCATACTCAATGGTGAAGGATAAAATCTTTCAATCTAAAGTTCGGAACAAGACAAGAATGCCCACTCCCTCCATGGTCATTAAACATTGCACTGGAAGTTCTAGCCTGAGCAGTTAGACAAAAATTAAAAAATAATAATAATAAAACGCATGAACGTTGGGAAAGAAGTAAATTTTTCACTTTTGTAGATGACATACTCCTATAGATACAAAGTCCTGAAAAAGTACAACAAATCTACTAGACTAAACAAATGAATTCAGCAAAGTAGCATGGTCAACACACAAAAATCAGTAGTATTTCTACTAACAGTAATGAGTAATCTGAGAAGAAATTCAAGAAAAAACAATTCCACTTAACAATAGCAACTGAATGACTCAAATATCCAGGAATACATTTAACCAATAGTGTAAAGGATTAATACACAGAAAACAACAAAACATCGCTAAAAGCACTCAAAGAAAATCTAAACATATGGAAAAGCATTTTCTGTTCATGAATTGGAAGACTAACTATCATTAAGATGTCAATTGTATCCAAAATTACTTACAGATTCAACATAATCCCAAACAAAATTCCAAAAGCTCTCTTTGCACAAGTGGAAAGTGGGCTATCATATTTATTTGGCAGAGCAAATGTCCCTGAATAGCCAAAAGCATCTTGAAAAAGAACAAAGTCAGAGTACTCATACTTCTGATTTTAACACTTGTTACAAAGCTACAGTGATCAAAAGAGCATGGTACGGGAACAAGGATAGATTTTTTTGAATTGAGCATTGAAACAGACCCTCACATTTATGATCAGTTGGTTTTTGACAAGCTTCTCAAGGTCACTCAATTGGGAATTATGCAGCTCGTTATCTCTGATCATAATGGAGTGAAGCTGGAAATCAATAACTGGCAGAGAAGTAGAAAATCCACAATCACCTACTGATTGCACACTCTAACAAATGGTGCTGGGAGAACTGGATAGTTATATGCAAAAGAATGAAGAAGGACCCCTATTTCACACCATATATAAAACATAAATCAAAATGGGTCAAAGACTAAAGTAAAAAACCAGGACTATAAAACTTCTAGAAGAAAAATGTAGGGAATCATATTCAGGATCCTGTGTTAGGCAGTGTTTTTTACCCAAAATGACTTACATCCAAAGAGCAAGCAATAAAAGAAAAATATAGATACATTGGGTCTCATCAAAATAACTTTTGAGCATCAAATGAGTTAATCACAAAAGTGAAAAGACAACATGAATGAACTTTGATGACAGGTTGAGTTAAATAAGCCAGTTCCAAAAACAAATATTGTATGGCATCACTGATTTCACAAAATTAAGAATAGGCAAACTCATAGAGTCAGAATCTATAATACAGTTTAGCAGGACATGAGGTAGGGATGGTGAATGGGAAGTTAAGGCTTAAAATGTAGCGAGTTCCTTTTTGGAATGATGGAACTTTTTTGGTACATAAAGCACAACATTATGAATGCAATTAATAGCACTGAAACAAAAATGTGAACCTGGTTTAAATGGGGAAATCTTAGATTATGTATATGTTATTAGAATAAAAACTAAAAGATAAAACACGAGACTATACAACATAGTCAACCCTATTGTAAACAATGGTCTATAGTTTATATTATAATCACGAAAATGTTTTTTCATGAATTATAATTAATGTACCACACTAATGCAAGATGTTGATAATTGGGTGATATATGGGAAAGAATACACCATAATGCAAACTATGGATTTTAGTTCATCGTACAATTATGATATTTTTTCGTTAATTGTAAGCAACGTAAAAAGTGCAAGGTGTTAGTAATCAAAGTGTTAGTAATGAGAGTAATAAATAAAGCATCTTTTATGATGTATCGTAAAGGCAATTAAAAGACAATGTTTTCAAAAGGAATATGAACACTTCTTAAGGATATGCATGCTGATAAACTTGCACTAAAATTGTACTGCTAATAGTGGATTGTTCTGAATGCATCAAAAATGTGACAGATCAAGGAATGGATACAGAGGACATATATATAACATATATATATATAATAAAGAAAGGACAGTAAAATGTACTGTAGAGTCTAGGTGGTGGCTATATATGAGTCTACTTAAAAATTTTCAGTTTTGGGTGGGCCACGGTGGCTCAGCAGGCAAGAATGCTCACCTGCCATGACAGAGGACCCAGGTTCGATTCCCGGTGCCTGCTCATGTTAAAAATATATATATATATATTCAGTTTTGCACATTTGAAAGTCTTCATAATAAAATACTGAAAAAAATGAAAATATTATTATAGCTACTTTCAGAGAGGCTAATAATGGAAAGGGGTATGGGGGGATGTGGTGATGTTAGGAGTGTTCTGTTTCATGATCTGGGTGCTGGTTACTAGGAGTGTTTACTTGGTGAAAGCTTATCAAATTGAATACTCATGATGCTTAACTGTTTCTGTATGTATGCTCTACTTCAATGAGAAGTTCATAAATAAAACAAAAATATCATCAGTATTATTCTGGACCTTGATAGAAGTGACAGAAGCCCAATTCTAACTAGCTTAAGGAAAAAATTGGCTCACATCGTTGCGAACTCTTAAAGAACTGGATTCATAAAAATTTGGACCATAGGGCATTGCCCAGTCTCCATATCTCCAGGGCCTTACTTAACATCTGCTTGCTTACTGGGTCCAGGGGATCAAATGTTGCCATCTGAGCTCTCTCTCTCTGTTTCTCTCTATATATATCTATTTACCAAGATTTTGTCTCTTAGTAGACCAGATCGCTGCCAGTAAGTAGTTCCAGGTTTATTTCATATGAACTTAAACATGTGAAGTAGAGACGTGATCTAGCCTGATATTTGATTAGGTCACAGGAAAGGCTCTGGTTGAACAAGCTTGGGTCACATACCCTCACCGAAACAATCACTTTGGATGATAAAGGTCTCTGATTGACCCATTTTGGATTAGTTACTTGCATCTGAAGTCAGGAGCCTGGGGAAAGACCTGAAAAATTTCACATCACAGTGTTTCACCATACACACACACACACACAGCACAAAGACACACAGAGATGTTGACTGTATTCATCACACCTTATGATGTTGAAGTAAAAATCTACAGTGAATGGTGGCTGGGACAGGAGGTTTATGGAGAAAGTGATATAATTTCTAAGAGCCATAACAGTATTACTGTAGAGAATTAAAAATCAAAATAAACAAAACAAAATTAACGAAATTTGGTCCTAAATATGTAATTTTATGATTTTTCTGTGAACCTAAAACCTTCCAATTAAAAACAGTATTTTAAAAAAGGGATTATAGATGCTCCTTAAAAAGCATATGTATGCATATGTGTATGCATATATATATATACACATATGTATGTATGCTTGTATGTATATATATATTTACCACTATATTTCCCATAGTATCAGAATTGCTCTATTCTTTTGGATGGTGATGAAATGGGATTGTAGTTTAAGAGATAAAGATTTACACTCTCTTGTGGATCATCATCTTTCAACTACACATCATGAGAGTTGTGTAGAAGAGGAGATAAAGACCTTTGAAAGTAGATTCAGATCTAGAAAGGCAGTTCAAGCTGAATAAGGATTTATAAACCCTTAAATGAATAATGGATTGGATTTCAAGATACCCTAATTATCTAGAAAAGAAGAATTGGAATAAAATTAATGCCTGTAGAAAATAAATACTGTGACTTCTTCAAAAGGACAGCAATACTTCCTGGGACTTACAAATTAGACAAGGTTTTGCCATTGGAGTTAATGGAAAAAAAAACAACTGTTGCCAAATCAATCCTATGATGACTCTGATGATTTATTCTTTCATTATACAAAGAAAGTGAGAAAATATTGTCATTCCAAGAAAAATGGATTAGTTATTAGCTTGCATTAGTTAGGGTTCTCTAGAGAAACAGAATAAACGGGAACACTTACAAATATAAAGTTTATAAAAGTGTCTCACGTGACCACGGGAACACAGAGTCCAAAATCCGCAGGGCAAGCTGTGAAGCCAGAGACTCCGATGGAAGGTCTGGATGAACTCCACAGGAGAGGCTGGCCAACCGAAGCAGGAATAGAGCCTGTCTCTTCTGAATCCTCCTTAAAAGGTTTCCCGTGATTAGATTAAGCATCACTCATTACAGAAGACACTCCCCTTTGGCTGATTACAAATGGAATCAGCTGTGGATGCAGCTGACACGATCATGATCTAATTCTATGAAATGTCCTCATTGCAACAGACAGGCCAGCACTTGCCCAACCAGACAAACAGGTACCACAACTAGGCCAAGTTGACACATGAGCCTGACCATGACAAGGCTTATACAAACCAGAGAAATTCATAGTGTTATAGAATCTATGCTTTGCTTTTTACTTTTGGTATTATATTGTTCTTCAGATCTGTTATAGAGATACAAAATGGTATGGAGAACAACATAGCAATCGCCTGAGTACCCACTAGCCAGGGAAATAAATTATTAAAAATACTATAATTCCCTTTATAAAAATTAAAATTGCTTTTTAATGTATTAAACATTTCTATAAATGTTATTACATATCTATTCTTCTGCAACCTAGTCTTGTGTTATTCAACTTCTAGCTGCAGTTAATTTATGTTCAATGTTGGAAGGCATTCCATTATGTGAATGTGCCATGATTTAGCTGTTCAGTATGATGTTCATTAATATTTAAGGTGAATGAAAATTTTGTCTGATATTAAAAGAACTATACAAGTTTTATTCGGGTTATTATATGCCTAGTGTATATATATTACCATACTTTCAAAATTTCTTTCCCACCAGATTCTAAGAATGCATCTGTAAACATATATATGCACACAAATTTTTTTTTTTTTTTACAAATACACCATGGTAACCATTGTTATTTAACAGGCAACATTAACTTATTTAATTTTATTGAAATCACTATGTAGTTGGATTCATTTCTACAACATATATCTGTGATTATTTTCACCCTGAGTTTTTTCTTTGTTCTTTTCCCCCTTTTCCTCTATGGCTTTAGATTTATAGAGGTTTACTTTTATCCTTTTCACTTTCTGATTTGGAAAGGACACGTGTTTCCAATCTTCCACTGATTTAACCTGATTACCCCTTATGATATTTTAGGCATTTAAATATTTAATTCCACATTACTCCTTCACTTAGATATTATTTGTTTTCTCAATCAATACAATATTTGTTAATATCTACCCTCAAATATTTTGGGTTATGTGCTTACCATTCCTCTTTCAACAGTTTTTCCATCTGAGCTCATTTTCCTCCTTTTCCAAGGATATTCTCTCTGAATTTTGATTATCTGAAAATGTCTTTATTTCTTTGTCTTTCTGGAATAATAATTTAGCTTGGTATAAAACTATGTGTTTTCAGTTATTTTTTCAGCTCGTTTAGGATGTTTCTCTCTTGTTGAAATTCTGTCCTCAGTCTAATTGACATTCTTTTACATTTAATCTTCCCTTCCTTTCTGGTTTCTTTTAATATCTTTTTGCTTTGTCTTTGTGTTCTGCAGAGACACTACAATATGGTATATGTTCATTTCTTCAAATCAAGCTTGGGATTTAGTGTGCTTTTTATTTATTTTGTTTTCAAAATGTCTAGACAAATAATTTTGCTCTCTTTAATTTATGCTGACACAACCTTACAATTTTTTATTGCTTCCTGAGGCTTAGTGGATCTTCATATATCAGAATATAATGCACCAGCTGAAGGTAAATTTTTAAGATAAGAATTAAAACTGTTTTTACCAGGTACATGGGAAACTTACTATAATAGATCCAGTGTTTATATTTCCCAACTTGAAGGTTCTATAAAATTATCATTTTTTAAAAATACCAGTCCTGTCTGAGGCAAGATTGTAGTTATGATTTTTGATTAGACACTTTGTCTCAGCCAGAGCTCAGTTTGAGACAGAAAAAAATATTTATTAATGAGGTCTGATAACAACTTTTGGCAGTTGTTTCAGTTCCAACTCTCCACTTAGTGCTGCCAAAGAACTATACTACTTTCCTTGGGTTCAAATTAATAACTGATAACTTTTTATTAATATTGCAGCTTCATTATCACCAAGGTTGGCAAATGTGCTCAGGACAGCAGTCTGGTTTTAAATAACTTTTTTCAACTTTGGAGATTTTCTTTTCTTTAATGTAAGATTAACTTTGCATTTAAAAGGATCTTTGCTTTATTTTATCCAGATTTCCAGCCTTTTATTTTTTAGAAAGAGGTTTTTCTGGATACCTGAAATAGCATTGCCAGAAATTAAACTCTGCTTTTCCCTTTCATTAATACTAAGGCTTGTGACCAAAGAAGATTTCAAATTCTACCCATTAAAATTGTTCAGTTTGATTTCTTGAAACATGGAAATATGTTTTAACATGATAATGTGATAATGTTCTTAAAGTGCAGTATTATATTTGTAAAATGTTCAGTCCTGTCGATTCACGTGACTAATGAAAAAAATTTAAAAATTATTAAAAGGTACAAATTTTGCATTGTTTTATTCCTAGGAAAAGACAAAGATAAAATATTTCCATATTTGATATTTTCCTGAAAGTCCCTGAAATTCATTTTGTTCAATATTTTTCCTTTCTCTTCTTTATACGGAAAATTTCAATTGTTCTATTTTTTAATCTCATGGATTCTTTCTTCTGCCATCTCCAATCTGCTAGCGAGCCCAATTATGATTACTTTACTTCTTCACTTTGGATATTTCATTTTTCAGTTCTAAAATGTCCATTTAGCTCTTATAATTTCTGCTTTCTCTCTTGAGAAACTCTTTTTTCTTTTTTCAATTTCAAGGCAGTTTAAGATGATCTCATGGATCAGAGCTAAAATGACTGCTTTGAAGTTTTTGATGATTCCAACATTCGGATTATTTTGGGGTTGCATCTGTTGGTTGTCTTTTCCCTTGAGAATTGCTCATATTTTCCTGATTCTCTGTGTGTTGAATAATTTTAGACTGTACCCTACACATTTGTTTATTATCTTCTGAAAGTCTGAGTTGTGTTAAAATCTTCCAGAGAAAGATTTTGCTTTATTTTGTATCAGCAGGTGATCAACCCAGTTAGGTTCAGATTTGCCTTCTGCAGACGGTGATTCCAATGACAGTTCAATTTTCAAAGCTTCTACTATTCTCCCTTGGTTCTATACCATGTATGCATATCTCAGGGGTCTTGGACTCAGTTTATATTAGAGTTCAGTTCTCATAAAGTTGCATATTCTGGTTTGGGTCTGTTCTATGCATGTGCACTTCAGGGGTGGATCTAGAACTTTGTTATTTCATATACAGAAATCTGGGGTCCTCTGTTGCAGCTCTCCATTCTATAGGATTTCTCTCACATTCAGGTGCTTCCAGGAATCTCTACTTTACCTGTTCTCTGGATAAAAGAAAGGATTTCCCTTAGAGTTTTAGCCACCTGTTCTGCTACTCATTTCTGCATAACTGAGACCATTCTGGGGCCAAGCTGTGAGAGAGAGAAAAAGAAAGAGAGTGCATGGGTGGTTCAGTGGTAGAACGCTCGTCTTCCATGCGGGAGACCTGGGTTCGATTCCCAGACCATGCACGGGGAAGAAAAAAAATAAAAAAGAAAGAGAAAAATAACGCAGATTTCCCTCATACTCTGCACTTCATGGTCCTCTTTTCTCAGTTTATTTGATCTGAAAGATGGGTTTTCTCAAAGGCTCTGTTTCCAATGCTAGCTAGCACTGAAGCTTCTCATTGAGGCCATCCTTAAGTCAGTCAGAAGTGGAAAACAAGAAAAAGTAAGGTGATCCCTTTCCCTTCCTACCTTCCCTGATAGTTTATGGAGCCCCTTTTCCTAATCCTCTGGTCAGATAGCCAGGGATTGTCTCAGAGTTTTCATCTATACGTAACTGTGTAGTTCTGAACTAGGGACATCCTGAGATCAAAATCAACTGTGGGAGATAAAAGAGAAAAAAAAAATTAAAGAACTTGGTCTGGTTATAGGTCATTCTTCAAGTTTTGGTTCCCTCACTAATCTATCTGATATTTCTAATTTTTCAGAGTCCTTAAATGGTGACTTTTGCATTTTGTTCATAATTTTAGTTGAAATCAATGGAAGAGACAGGTTATAATGGGTTTATTCATCTATCACAGCCAGTCCATGACTAGCCTTGCAAATTGCCCTTCCACAAATAGAACCAGATTTCCAAAAAACATTGATCTCCCAAACCTCAACCATGTATTTAAAGTTAATTCTCAGTGGTTACTATTGATGCAGATTAGGTATGCATCTTTTTTAAAACCAAATTATGTTTATTTGTATACACTTATGCTGGTTTGGATTTACAGCCTAAGTTAATACCAGAACTTTTTCTACTTCTCTTTTTTTTTCAAATGTTCATCTGAAAATTCTCTTTTTCTAAAAACAGTTAAATGCCTCCTGTTGAGTATCTATATACTTAGAAGAGCATTATTCACAGAAACTTGTGAATACAATGGAATTGATTAAAAACACAGAACCTTTTTACACACTGATGAGGATCCCTTCTTAGCCATTTTCTCTAAACTATGGGGAAACAGTAATTTTCACATTTTGCATTTCTCTCCTTTAATTCTGTTGAAATTGTACCGATCAAATTAATTCTGTATCACTATCATACTTACCGTTCAATATGCTTCTTTGTAGCTTGATGAAGAGGCTATAAAACTTTCACCTCTTCCTTTTACTTTCAGCAAGTTAATAAACAGTGGTATTGCTTTGTGTTGGTTTCCTTTATTTATTTTTCAATATTCACTAAGAAGATTGTTTCTTCATATCCTTCTATGAGATTTATAAATGTACACAATCATAGCAAGGAAATAATTAGAGACAGCTAAAATACTAAAATCCATGGGTACAATCCAGTAGTTAGAAGTAACTATTCATCATTTGGGCAGTTTTTCTCCAGAGCCCTCCTAGAATCCACTGAGTTAGAAGTGACAAAAGTAATAGTCTGATCTTACCTTTGTTGTCTCAAGTTATATAGTTTTTAGTGAGGTAAACAACTGAATCAATCACTTACCTGCCTAACAGTAAAACCATTATCACTCTATTTTGTATATTTTGGATATGAAATAGAAGAGCAAGTTCTGATTTCAAATATATGCTCTCTTTCCTGAACATTGGAAAATGAGGAACTGGAGAAGGCAGACTCAATCTGGTTTCCAAGTATATTTCCATTCCCCTTGCACTGTTTACGTACTTATTCAAGTAAGTAAAGATGAATCAGTTGAAATTATAATTATCATCAATCTAAATCACCAACAATAAAATCTCACAATTTGATTCCAAAGTAATAATTTCTGAAAGTCAGACATGTTCAAGAACTAGACTTCTGAAGTATCCAATTATAAAACACATCACCCACCCTTGGGAACGTGTAATATCTTGGAAACCATGCCTATTAGGCTAAAAATATAAGGACAAAATAACATTGGTATAAAATTAGCATAACTACAAAATAACAAACGTTTTTAGAGGGGCTGAAACATTTTGCCTTTCTCTCATCAATGTATAAGAGCTCTAATTGCTTTACATCCTTGTCAGCGTTTAATATTGTCTTTAAAAATTACTGTAGTAGTATCTCATCTGATTTATTCTTTTTTCCTAATGACTAATCACGCTGAATACATTTCTATGGGCTTATTTTAAGCCAGATAGTCTATTTATTGCAGTATCTGTACAAGACATACCAATTTCTTAAATTTGATGATTTGTTTTGTTACTGTTTAGTTTTGAGAGTATTTTAACATAAATACATGCTTGTATTTTAACATACAATACATATTTGTATGTATTCTGAATACAAGTCTTTTGTAAGATGTGTAATTTACTTATATTTTCTCTGACTCAATAGCCTGCAATTTCACACCTTTTGCAGTGTTCTTTGATGAGCAAGCTTTTTTTTTATTTTGATGAATTATAATGTATCATTTGTTTTGTATCTTATGGTTCATGCGCTTGATGTCATGGCTAAAATCTCTTTACCTAGCCCAAGTCATGAAAATTTCCCCCTATGTTTTCATCTAAAAGTTTAATAGTTTTATATTTTACATTTAGATCTATGCTTCATTTTGTGTTGATGTTGTAAAATATTTGAGGTTTAGGTAAAAAAAAAAATTTTTTTTTGCATATAGATGCCCAATTGTTCCAACATCAATTGCTGAAATAAGTATCCTTTCTCTATTAAACTGACTGTATCTTTGTCAAAAATCAGCCATATTTTCAATGTCCAACTTTTTAGTTTTATATTCTGTTCCATTGATTTGTGTGTCTATCCCTTTGCTAATAATTAACATACTGGCTTGATCATTGTACTTTTACAGTAAATCTTAAAATCAGATAGTGTGCTTCCCTTACTTTAATCTTCTTAAATATATAAATATGTCAATTATTCTCTACACTGATCTACAATATTAATGCTGTCTCAGCTAAAATATAATCCGAAGGTTTGTGTGTGTGTTTTTTATAATTGCTCCTATAGTAGTGATAGTGGTGGTTCTGGTAATGTACATAAATAACATTCTTAGGTTCTCATGGAAAATAAAGATGGGAAAAGAATCAGCAAATCTCTGAAAAATATAATGAGGGTAGACTAGAATTATAAATTATTAAAACTTCATAAATTCACATTAATGAAAATAGTTTTGAGGCATTGTGGTTATTGGCTGACCAACTAATGGAATGTAGTACAAAGCACTGGTATAAATTCCAAGGCACATGGGACTTTAGAGTATAATAATGATTGTATCTCAAATCAGTAGTAAAAAATTAGATTGTTGAGTAAATGATAAGGCAACTGGTGAATTATTTGGAAAAACAAAAATGCTGGATTTCTACCTGCATTAGTCAAAGTTCTCCAAAGAAACAGAGCCAAGAGTATATGTACATAAAGAGATTTGTTATAAGCATTGGCTCATATGACCATTGGAACTGGCAAGTCTAAATTTTATAGGACAGGCCACAAGCTGTATGCCCCAAAAGAAGCTGGCTGACTGAAGAAAAGGCAAAAATTTTCCTTTCTTACCTCAGAACTCCTCAGTTCTGGCTTTAAGTCCTCCAACTTGGATAAGGAGTCTCCTTTAATTGCTGAGAGCAATTTCTGATTGTAGATGTAATCAGCCATAGATGCAATCAACTGATTAATGATGTAAATTCATCTAAGAAATGCCCTCATAATAACCACCAGATGGGTATTTGCTAGATCAAACACCTGGAGACCAAGACCTAGCCAAGTTGACAAATGTAATTAATCATCATACTACCTTATCTCCTTCATGAAATTTTTTCCAGATAAAGTTCTGTATATAGAATCAAAACCATAAAATTGTTTAAAAAACGTATGAGTGAGTATATGATGTTGGACTTAGGAGGACTTTCAAATTTTATAAGAATATAGAAGTCATAACTTTGGCACTTGGAGTATCAACATTGGGTACAACTTTTAAAATATGGTAAAAAAATCAGAAACAAGGTCAGAGTTAGAAAAGTAATTGTAATATATCAGTAGGTAAAAGAGTAACTTAATATATATAAAGGACTCATACATCAATAAGGAAATGGAAAACAACTGTACGTAATTATAGGCAAAGGTCATGGAAAATAAAAAACAAAACTCATATAAAATCAATATATGAGGATTAATTTTCTCTTATAAGTGAAAATTTGAAAATTAAAACAATAATTGGATACTAGTTCTTTCGTATAAAATAACACCAGGTGTTGGTAACTTAGGTGTGAAAGAAGCATACACAAACGCTATAGGTGGCAAGTGTAAATTAGCTCAGCATTTTTGGTGAAGACTTTGACAAACAAATCTTAAAGTGCTTTAACTGAGCTCTTCATGGAGTGCTGTTTGTGATAGGATTAATTGGGGGGATATCCAATTGCCTGTTGATGGAGCACTGGTGAAATAAAGTTTATGAGACAATCGAAAATTGAAGCATATAAGAATGATAGTAAAGGCTAAACTAGCCATACATTTATGTAAATGTACATATATATTTATTGTTTGTGCAAACAGAAAATTATAAGCTCTATATTCTTTAATTCAACCATGATAGGAAAAACAAAGTTAAATTTAGAGGTTACAAGTCACAATTAGCAGTCTAATGAAGAATACTGAAGAAATATGGAACTTGATGTAGAAAATTACTCATTCCGTCTCTTGTAGTATCAGCACCTATTTTATCAGGTTGTTGTGAGGATTAAATGGATCAATATATATTAATATGCTTGGTATAGTGCTTTAATAGATAAGAAAAAGCTGAGTAAATATTTATATAAAGGGAAATATAAATTTTCAGTTGAATCTGTACATTTCTGGTATAAAGTTAAGTTTCCATTTTTATCTCTATACTAATAAGGTCCCAGATCTTTCCCAAAGTATTAAAAATTCTGTTTCAATTGTTCCAAGTGTTTTTAAGTTATCTGCGTGTGGCAACCAGCCTTTTCAAAAGTTTATTGTTATTTCCTGTGGCATATCTCTTAATAAAGGAGGCTATATGCACTTGATGGTTGCAGAACATTTTTATTTGTTAGATTATGTTTATGATAGGAAACTGTGCTTGTTGGAAAACTTTTCTCGGAAACTGGTCACTTGAAATCATAAAATTAGGATGGTAAAAATGGTTGATATTTACCTACCAACCCAATGACAACTAAATCTCTATTTTGTCACTGTCTTTATTCTGAGCCTTAATATTGTATAAGATTTTTGGTTTTGTTTTGTTTTGTTCTTGCTGCATGGTCCGGGAATGGAACCCAGGTCTCCCGCACGGAAGGTGAGCACTCCACCACTGAACCACCTGTGCACCCCGTATAAGTTTTTGTTAGTGTAGCAGAGACGTTTAAAGACAGGGCACTATAAACATGCTCTCTGACATATCCTAGCCCAGTGCAAATTAGACAAGGTAATGTGACCAGTTCTGCCCAATGCGCAATAAAGGGAAGTGAAGTTTGTCGTTTCCAAGCTGGACTCTAGAAAAGAGAGCTTACTTCTTATCCCAGTGTGGTGGCCAAAGTGGTTGCATGTTCTAATGGTTCAGCTACAAAAAGCTGCACCTCTGTCAGCCAGGGTCCCTGAGAGAATTTATGGGGGAGATTCTTCCACTAACTTGCATTATACATGTAATCCAAATAATAATAAAAAAAAAAACACTGTTCTTTGTTAAGTCACTGAAATATGGGGGTTAATTTCTTATTATAGACTGACATAGCGTAATATGACCAATAAAGTTTGAAAGAAATAATTATACTTTGTTTTAGTATAGCTCTCACAGTTCTTTTGTCACAAACCCAGGTATTCTAATAGAATCATTTCTAAATATAAACACAGATATAAGTTTTCCTTGCTATGTATATTGCATACACATTCATACACATGCACAAACTTTAAAGTGTGGTTAGCTTTAGGGTAGGAAAAGGGGAGGGGTGTTAGGAAGACATTTTCTTTTGTTAACATCAATAATTTCTGTATCATTTGCATTTTAAAAACCAGGAATATGAATTATTTTATAATAAACGCAGGTTAAAAAATAAATTGGAATATATAGTCCCTAAAATCTCCATATCTCTATTTCAAAATTTCGTTCTTTCTTTCTCTCTCTTTACCCCTTTTTTCCCTCTCCCCTTCATTCTTCTTTCCTTCTTTCTTTCCCAATTCCTTTACTTCTTTGCTCCTTCCTAGTAGGTGAAGATGCATCTCTTTTTATAATCAAATGTAACACGCAATGCGTTTTGATCCAATCCCCTTTAATGATCTTTTTTCTTTTGCATCTTTAAATTCTTTATCTTACTCTGTTTCTCAATCTCTCTACCAAACACTTTTTCTTCTCCTTTCAACCTATTCAGATCCATTTTATTCTCTTCCTACTCCTACCCCATTTAGTATTTCCATTCTCCAATTCTTGCTAAAATTTCACTGTTTATTTCCTAAAATAATATATATTTGCTTCATGCACATGGTTTTAATGACAAATCCATGAATTTGGTATCAAGATCCATCTTTACCAATGACCTCTCCCTCATATCTAGTGTCTTTTTTAAATGATTATTTCTATTAGGTTAGTATTAACTTGTATTTCCGCTTTTCTAAATTAAATTCATCACCTACTCCACCAACAGACTCCTCTAGCATTTTTGTTCATGCTATTAGTAATCAATCTCCCAGTCTCTGTGATTTGAATACTCCTTCAACTGTGTTTTCCTTCTTCCTCAACCCTCAGACATCCTCTAATCTGTATGGAATATCCTTCATGCTTTGAACATCCTTCCAGTGTTTGGAGATTTCTACCCTATGAAATCCCATTTCAAGCCAGAAACTATTCCCCCAATTTTTCAGAGGCTTAACCTAAACTCTAACAGCAGAATCAACCATGGAAAACATAGGCTTGTTAAAGAATAAGGTGAAGAATTGATTCAGGTAAGGGTGGCAGAGGAATTGAGTTTTTAGAAGCCACTAAGCAAAAGTCCTTACTAAAGCATCTGTTCCAATAACTGTTTCAGACACTTGCAATGTTTTCTTCCAAATATGGCAACAGTGCATCTCCACCTGTTTAGAACTGCTGCTTAACTAGAAGTGGGGTAAAAGCCAAAGTTCTGAGAGTGCGCTAAAGGCCTCATGCATTATCTCTTTAATGTATTCTCAGCATCCCTCTTTTGCAACTGTGCTTCAAGCACACTGGACCTTCAACCATACTTTCCCTGCAGAGCTTTTTTAAATTTCCCATTTCCTAGAAGAGTTCTTCCTAGGCATCTTTATGGCAGGCTCACCACCTCCTTCAGTTTTCTGCTCAAAAGTCTCAGTAAAAAAGCTTTTCCCTTCAGTCCTATTCTTCTGTCCCATTTTATTTTTCCCCCTTTTAACATTATTTGCCAGTAACTCATGATAGATTTATTTGTTTTTCTCTGTCCTACTCCATGAAAATCTTAGCTCTATGAAGGCCTATTTTATTCATGGCTTTATCCTGGCCTGCAGTAACCATCAATAAATATTTACACATTGAATAGATGAATAAATGTTTTCCTAGATAGTTGATTTCCAACTCTTGTCAGCCCACCTACTTTTGGAGATTCTTTTCACTGCCTGATATCCTTTAATAAGGATTATTTTTTGCTTTGCTATCGAGAATGGACTTTTGTACTTTCAAGGATCTTTGGTTGATAGACAATCTTTTATTAGAACCAATGGATATTAACACCAAAGTATACCTCTGTGCAGACACCTTTCAATTTCTCTTTAAGTCAAAATTAGATCCTATTTTCTCTAATCAGACTATAGCAATACTCACAAATTAATCTCTATTTCTCCTGAGTTACCCCATCTTCCTAACACTCTAAATAAATTATTTGTAATTCCAAGACAACTTGCCAATAGAATGGAATGGGTAGTAGAAAATTAAACTAGAGTTTGAGTGCTGAACACATTTATAAATCTTTTTTTAAATATTTCAACTGACTATATTTGAATTAATTAAATACATTCAAAAGTACTTAAATATCATATCCCAGAGTAATTTGGGCCGTGACTAAAGAAGTATTTGCAAAGTCCCTCTGGGGGACTGGGAAGACAGGAGGAAATATTCAATTTCCCTATTTGGAGAATTTCTGATATTCTCACCAACAGTGGAGACAACCAAATCAATAGGCCGAGCCCTCAATCTTGGGCTTCGCCCCTATGAAACTTATTCTTGCAAAGGATAGGCTAAGTCTACTTAAAATTAGGCCTAAGAGTCACCCCCAGAGAACCTCCTTCTTTGGTCATATGTGGCCTCTCTCTCTAAGCCGACAAGACATGTGAACTCACTGCCCTCCCCCTTACATGGGACATGACTCCCAGGGGTGTAAATCTCTGTAAATGTGAGACAGAAATCCTGAGATAGGCTGGGACCTGGCATCAACGAATTGAGAAAACTTTCTTGACCAAAGAGGAAGAGAGAAATGAGGGGGAAAAAAAACTATCAGCGACTGAGAGATTTCAAACAGAGTCGAGAGGTAATCCTGGAAGTTATTTTTATGCATAATTGTATAGATATCCTTTTTTAGTTTATAGTGTATTGGAGTGCCTGGAGGGAAGTACCTGAAACTGTTGAGCTATGTTCCAGTAGACTTATTTCTTGAAGATGATTGTATAATGATTTAGCTTTTATAATGTGATTGTGAAAATCTTATGTCTGATGCTCCTTTTATCTAGTGTATACAAATGAGTAAAAAATAAACAAATACTGGGGGGGCAAAGGTTAAAATAAATTGGGTGGATGGAAATACTAGTGGGTCAATGAGAGGGAGGGGTCAGGGTATGGTATGCATGAGTTTTTTTCTTTTTTCTTTTTTTATTTCTTTTTCTGGAATGATGCAAATGTTCTAAAAAATGATCATGGTGATAAATATACAACTATGTGATGATATTATGAGCCACTGATTGTACACCATGTATGGAATATTTGTAAAGAATACTTGTATATTTGTATGTTAAGATTAACCAGTACTTGTTAGCACTAGGTTTTTTAACTTACACAAGAGGATTGTCATATGGGGATTGGCAAGTTTGAATCAACTGACATTGAAGCTATTTGGTTTTTGATGTCTTTGTTTACAAGCGTTATTTGAAGATATTGCTTTAAATTAGGAGTCTTTGCACCATTTAATGCCTATTTATAGATGTATGCTTAAAATTCTTCACAAGTATAAAAAGGATTTCTCTGTAGGCTGTTTTCAAATGTCTCATGGGGAAAAAGTTTAGTCCGTTTAATTTGTAGTGTGGTCACATAAGATAAAATATAGTAATCAAGAGCATAAATTTAAATTGAACTGGCTTAGCTGTCTAGCCCTTTCAGGCCCCACTGCTGGCCTCAGGATCTTCAAGACATCACCAGGGATTCTGAGGTGTATTTCTCTGTCCAGTTTTACCACGGAGGCTTGAAAATCACAGGATTGCTTGATGGGAACCTCAAAAGTTATTTTCTCTGATGAGAAAGCTCCTCATACAACAGAGTAATTGCTATTGTAGATGTTGTGATACAGTTAATGGTACAAGTATAAGATTGTTCATTAATTAATTATAACAAATTTATGACACTAATAAAAGGTGTTAGTAACAAGGTGATGCATGGGAAAAATGCACCTGGTGTAAACTATGGAGGATAGTGAATAGTACCATTTTAATATTCCGTCCTCAATGTAACAAAGGTAACTACTGCTAAAAATAGTACAATTATAAAACATGCAAATCATCATTTGTAACAAATGTCCCACACGAATGCATGGTGTTGGTGATGGTATGGAGTATGGGACTCCTGTATTTTATGCATGACTGTTCTATAAACTCACATCTTCTCTAATAAAACAATTTTTAAAAAAGTACTTAAATACCAGGATGTTTATTCGTCAGAAAAAGAGAATGCTAATAGAACTGTTTCATAAGGAACTATTTAATGCCCATTTCTAGATGTGTGCTTAAAATTCTTCATGTGTATAAAAAGGGTTTCTTTGTAGGCTGTTTTCAAATGTCTCATGGGGAAAAAAGTTTCGTCCATTTTATTGGTAGTGTGGTCACATATGATAAAATAATACTAATCAAAAGCATAAACTTTAACATTTTTCTGGAAATTGCCTCTATTGTTGAATGTAACTTTGACATTGAAGTCATAAACAAATCATACAGAATGATTCTATGCTGACATGGAGAAGCATACATTACTGATGCTGGTTGCCATTTATTTGCTTGTGTTCACAGGGGAAAAAAACTAAAGCAATTTATTTCTATGCTGTTTTTATACATAAATTGGCAGCCATAGTATACATTTTTTTTAACCCGTGAGTAGGAATTACTAACTGCTAGCTTTTCCATCTCTAAATGAACATTTTTCCATTAAGGAATAACTGCAACACCTAGATATTAAACAACTTGATTTCATAACTCTTTAGGTTATAATAATCCAAATCAGCTCTGGCAGATAAATATTTAATGCAATTTCATGCCCTCAACAAACACTAAAGATAAATTCTTCATGTTGCATGTTAAGCCCGTTCCTTGTTGTGTCCTTGATGATAGAGAAATGCATCCAAATCACCTTAGGGAAGGCCTTGTACAAAAAATGTTTAGAAAAATATTTAGTGAATTCCAAATGATATATCTTTATCTAAAATAAAGTAGAGCAGCATTAAATAGTGAGATAGAAAAATGCATAGCTATACCAGTGATTTATATTTTTTCTCACTTTACACAAAAATATTTATTCCTTGTGCTGGTTATATTCTGTTTGCCATCAGAGATCCACTGTCCATTCTGCTCTGGGTCCTAGGAGACTGACCCCTGCAATTTCATCACCTGGACTCCCCCTGACGGAACTGCCATGTGGTTTGGCTAATGGGAAGCCCCATAGGACATTAGACAGCATGAGAAAAGAGCGATTTGGGGTCTGACTGCCCTGAATTCTTTGGCAGTAGCTGAATTTCTAAATGACTGAAGCTCCTCACGGGAAGGCCCTTCCTTCCTGGCTCTGACTCTTATATGGCTCTAATGAGAGGTGGTCTCCCTTTGCCCATTCACCCCTGGATGGAGTGACTTTACCCTGGATGGAATGACTTAGTATATTTTTAGCTCTGATTACAGTGTTCTTATTTTTTTGTTGGTGGTATGCTGGTGTCCGTTTTTATTTTTCCTTAAGCTTGTGTATGTTTCTGTGAGGATTGCTTTCTTTAAATGTCCTTTATTTGAAACATCTGATTTCTGCCAGAAGCATGTGTGATACAGCCTGCACTGAAGTTGCTTTGTTAAATAAAAAGAAGTGCATGTTTTTACTATTCCCTCAAATTTACTTCCTAAATTAATCTCTGATCTACGTTTAGCTCATATTTTGAATGCTCTTCAATTCCTACTATGTAGTTTATAAGTAGTTACACTTGGTCAAAATGGCAAGCAACTGTGAGTGTTTGGGTAGATTCAGTAAAAAAAAAAAAATTAACTATAAATCCATTTTTGTTTTTTCCAGTTTGTGAGAAAAAGAATGTCACCAAGAGTAGGTGAAGGAATTTATGCATCTATTATACTCTGACTACTTCTCTGAAAGTCTTAGCTCTGGTTACTCATGACTTCAAAACTGCCAATTTCAATAGGCAGCTGTCAGTCTTACTTACCTGATGTCTTGATAGCATTTCATGTTTTTAACCACTTCTTCCACCTTCATTCTGTTTTTTTCTATAAGCTTCCAAATAATTAGCTAGCATGTTACAATAAAAATCCATGCTGTTAACTGCAAATAGACTTTGGTTCCATTACCAGATTCACCACTTGATATCTTTTTGTTGAGTTACAAAACCCTTGATGAGCTCTCACTATAAATGCTAAAACAAAAAGACCTACAGTTCTGTAAAGTGTAATATCACCATTTTTATTCTTATACATTTTTTAATTCAAATTATTTTCATTTGAATTCATTTTTAAACATTGGCCCGAATTAGCCAATTATACTTGAATAAGCTAAATGACAATTTTGAGTACTTATTTTTAAGTGTAAGACTGTTACTGTTGATATTTTTTGTTGTTTTAGGACAGTATCCCAAGCCAGCAGACTCAGGGCTCCAGCAAAACTTCCTCATGAATATTTCGGCCCCCAGAGAGTGCTCTTCAGTATTAAGAAATGAATTGGCTGCAACATTCATTATCAAGGAAATTTCACATAAAACCCGGACTGTCTGCTTCTGTTTTTTTTTTTCTTTTAAATAAAATTTCAGTCTAAGGTGGGTCTTCATGATGATGATTTTTGCAAGGCAACAACTGACTGAAGCTGGTTAGAAAGTGCTCCATTTAGGTGGGTATGCACTCATTAGTTCTCACCTGTTCATTATTATTCTGATCCTTGTTCAGTATTAAGTTTGCAACATTTGATTTGACAACGCAAACCACCTAATTCCAGAAAATACCGTCAATCTCTTTGCTCCATCCTTATTACAGAGTTCCAAATGAAGGACTCCTTCTACATCCATTAATTTATTATTTAGGCTTTGGAGGCCTCAGAAGGAATTCAGACGAATGAGTGTTTATTGTAACAAGTATTTTTAAGAACCAGCCATGTTCCAATGCACTTTACAACATGTTGGGCATTCAAAGATGAATAAGGCATTATTTCTGGTTTGAGAGTTCAAAATCTAATTAAAGGAGATATTTACCCCTCCATATTCAGTATTCAATTCAAAATTTATCATTCAACCCAGACATACCTTTGCTTCTAGTTGGGGAGCTTCATCCTTTAAAGATTCCTAGCTGGAATTGAAGTTCCTTTCTCTTAATTGTATAAGCCTATTACTATTCTGATCTCTACTGCAGGAAGAAAGTTTCATGTTTATATTTAAATGGCAAGTAGTAAACATGAGTCAAATTGAAAGGAAAGTATTTCTTTATTCTTCTAGACCCACTTCCGATCTTTCTTCTCTTAAATTATTTCTGTCTTTTTAACTTAAGGGTCCCTCACTTGGCCAACATTTAGAAAGGTAAACAGCATGGTTTCTGCTCAACTGTAAGAAATATTTTAAACAGTCTTTTTAAATTAAACCATTAGGATATAATGGTAACCTCAGTGGGGTGGGTTAGGGACATTACCTAAAAAAGGACATAAGGGAACTTTCCAGGATGATAGAAATGACCTATATTTTGATCAGGATATTGGTTACATAGATATATGTATTTGTTAGGACTAAAAACTTACATTTGTGATTTGGGCATTTTGCTATAAGTAATTTTAACATAATGTGATAAAAAGTAATTTCTTATTTTATACACATACATAAATACCACGTTTGTAAACAATCAATACCATAATCATCATCAAAATCATGGTATTGCTTGATTTAGTTGTACAGGCATTCTCTAATTTAATTACTATTAGTATTATAGGGTTTTGCTCCTAGCTGTTCGTAATCAAAAAATTTACGTTAAATATTAGAAAACAAAGATGACAACATTTGAATACACATAACCAAGGCAACAGTAAGGCAAAATATGGGCCACCCAGCAGCCATAAATAAGAAATGGCTTCCACTCTCATTTATTTAAGTAGTCAGAATAGAACAGCTACACAATCTATCACACCTCTTAGATTTATTTTTCATTTTCATACCCGCCTGAATAAGGAAAACTAGAATCTTCAGAAGATAAAACGTTTCCCTCTGCTTTAGTAGAATCTCTCTTATTAATATGCTAGTCAGATGAATAATGGCCAATTTTTATAGTTATGCAAAATTCAACATTCATTATTATTTTTTTCATCTTTGGGATGTAAATGGTCCCTGGTCAAGGATTTTAGATCTAGAGTATCTCTTTAAGACTGAATTAACATAGCTTTTTTGACTTGTTCAGTATATATATTTTCAGACCACCAAAAGATAAAGATTACACCATTCCCTATGAGACACTTACTTTTTTTTTTTAAGTGATAGCCCGCTAAAGTTTACTATGTATGCACTATGTCCCTTAGCTGCTGTACTCCATGGATTAGCTCACTGATTCTCTAAGCCCTCACCTCCATTTTTTTTTTTACATATATTTATTCAAGAAAACAAACAATACATTTAAAACCACCAGTAATGGATATTTCAGTTAGCTTAACCATAGGCATATTTAAATAAAGTATTAATATAATCATTGTAAAGCCTGTGTTTGAGCAGTAAGTTTCATAAACCAATTTAAAATTAAGGAAACAAGGAAAAATCTACATATTCAGATAGCAACGTTCTTAAATTCTAAGTATTGAACATTAACTTAGACACCATTTGATCAGCTGTCAAAACTGTGAATATTCTCAAAACATCAAGTAGAAATTTCTTATAAATATCTGCATTGCTATAGTAATGACCTATGTTACTAAATATTTTCCTGATTTCAGGAAAATATTAAGATACAAATATTTTTACAATTAACATATGAAAATCTTAATCACCTGAAATGGATATCTAAGTTAGCTTATCCATAGGCATATTAAAAAAGAAATTGACATTTACTTTTATGTTGTACTTTCCAGGTTTCCCAAGGCTTTGCCTCATGTACTAATTTATCCCCCTACTAAGATCATAATGGACTAATAATTATCAGAATAAGAGGATCATTCTTTCCCTAGGAAATGCATTTACTCCTGAAGGCATCCAGAAAACCGCTTGAATCGTGGTATATTTGCTTCTCAGATTTCCAATAATACATGGAGTCCCTGGTGGCTGTTGCCAACCTAGCCTACTGCTTGTTAAGACACAAAAAGCCCAAAACCCTCATCAGTGTTGCTGGTAGGAAGAACTTGTATTGGATGCTTCCATTTCTTTTTCTCTCTTCAACCTCATGGTGCCTCCAGTCTGCCAGGAAGTTTTTCAAAGTTCCCTATCCCTTGAGTAGACTCCTACAATGCAAGGCCATGGCATTTTTAATTTACTGTAGTTTTAGCACAATTTTTTATTCTATATAATATATATGTTAGATATATAAATGTTAGATAAAAGGAATGATGAATAAATTAATGATTGAATTTAGTAGTTTCTATGTATTGTCAATTTTAGTCTATTGATACTCATCATGGAATTAACCAAACAGACCATGCCTATTTACCATTAGGGAAGTTTTTATAATGCCATGCAAACATGCTTTGCTATATAACTCCTTACATTTAATAAACATAAAATAATGATAGAAAAAAATAAATATGGCATTGAGTTCATTATTTTTTGTGGCAAATTTTTTAAGGCACTCAGATAACTTGAAAATGAATTGACTTCAGAAAACTACTTTGTGGCTACTAGCATAACTACATTTAATGTGAGTTTCTTGAGGGTGGTAGTTATTTATAGTTCATCTTCATGTATTTCCTCTATATATTGCCTTATAAACAGCAAGTAATTTTAAGGTGAATAAAATAAAATAAAATAAAATTGACTTGGAATTATTACTTGTGGGCGGGCCACGGTGGCTCAGCAGGTAAGAACACTTGCCTGCTGAGCCCGAGGACCCGGGTTCGCTTCCTGGTGCCTGCCCATGTAAAAAAAAAAAAAAAAAAAAAAAAAAAATTGGCTTGGGTGATACACATATATAAAGATCTATGGCCATTCATAATTTTGAAGCACTTTCACATTTAGTATCTCATTTGATTCATTCACTAATTCAAAAAAATAGTTATGGAATAAATCCCAATTACACACATATTTTTAACAAGCTTATGACCTAGAGAAAAAATGGTTACACAAACAGACAATTATAATACTGCATTCTGCATGCTATAATATGTGTTTTAAATAGTAGTGTGGAGCATATAGGAAGGAGGTAAAAATCAAGCTTTGAGCTTAAGGGAAATTGAAATCAAAGAAGAAATATCTAAAAGATGAGTAAGAGTTACTTTTGAGAAAGAGGGAAAGGAAACTGAAGGTTCCATGACCTTCTGTACTTCATTGCATTTATTTGTAAAATGGAGATAATAGTAGTACTTACCAGATATAACAGGAATGAGGATTGAGTTAATACATGGAACAGTGCCTAATATAAATGGAGAGAGGGATAGAGAGAGAGAGAGAGAGAGAGAGAGGGAGAGGGAGAGAGGGAGGGAGGGAAGAAGGGAGAGAGAGAAAGAAAGGAAAGCAGGCTAGGGTTTGGCACATGTGAGGGGGTTAAGGACTACTAATTATATGTCAAATAATAATACAGTAACCCAGGATGCTGGTTAGAGCTATAAATGGGGAAATGGAATAAAGGAAATCATTAAGTTTAATAAGTATTTAGGAGGCAAAGGTGATGAGATTTGGTGATAGAACGTCTATACAGAGTAATGAATAGGGTTGAATAAGAGCTACTTGCAGATTTTGCCTGGGGCAATTCAAAAGATGACGGTAATCATATACCCCTTCATGACCATCTCCTATTAACCTATCTGGTTTTGTTTTGTATGAATTTGTCTTCCCTTGTTTTGTTTTTGTTTTTGTTGGGGGGTACATGGTCTGGGAATTGAACCTGGGTCTCCCTCATGGAAGGTGAGCATTCTACCACTGACCACGCGTGCACCCTCTCCCCTTGGGTTTTATCACATCAGTTACAATGGACTTATTTCGATTCCTGGAGAAGCTCATGTTTCTTCCCTCCTCTGAGCTATTACATATGTGGTTTCCCATTCTTATATACTGCTGTTTACTATTTTTTCTACTTAATTCCAATTCAACTTTCACATCTCAACTTATTTGTCATTTGCTCAGAAACATATCCAAAGTTCATCTTGTCTCCCAGTTATAGTCTCTTTTACAGGGCATTGGGCAACAGCAATTATTTATGTGAATACTTACATATGATTGCCTACCATTCTAAACTGTAAACTACATTAGGGTATAGAACATCTTATTAAAATGCCATCACCATCATATTATCAGTGTCTAGTACAGTGCTCAACAGAGGAGGAGACACAGAGCAGAGCCAGTCAGACAACTGGCCAGTGAAAGAGACTCACCCTGACACTATCATTTTCCCCATGGAGGTCCAGAGCCCTCAGGAATGCATGGACGAGTTGCAGAGATGAGGAATTGTGCCCAGCCATGTGTCTTGCAACCAGCTACCAGGTTATTTCCAGGTTGGCTGTGGACAGAGGCAGCTGAAATGCCGAGTCCCACAGCCCAACGTCATCCCAAGCAAGAGCCTGGAGGATGGCCTATCAGGCCCACAAGTGGAGTCTCCACTGAGGTGCACGCTGCATATCTCCCAACCCCTGGAGTGGTGACTTTCAATATGCCCTGAGAGCAGCAGCCCTGGTTGGAATTGGTCTGGGTCACCAGCCAACTCGCTGGCTGCCACAGCAAGGAAAAGGTGAGACTGATGGGAAGAAGTGGCTCACGAGTACCATCTGCTGGGAACAGATGGAAAGTGCAGTCTGGCAAACTGCCTGTCGGCCTAGCTTTTAGCAGAACCTCAAGTAGAGTCACATCCTTTGAATGAGGTCCAGGCTTTGGTTTAGGGGGGAATTACTAATGAACCAAGTACAAAGGGAGAACTTCAATACCAACCTAAACAAATACAAAGCTTTAGACAAGTGAAGTGAACTTTCAAATAACCTTATCAAGATAATCAAAAGTCTCAAAGACAACAGAAAATGACAATGCACATGAAGATGCACACAGATATGGTCTAGCTAAATGTTAAAATCAAAACACTGGAGGAGACACAGAATCTGGAACAACTAATCAAAGATGTTGTTCTAGTGTGCTAGCTGCCGGAATGCAATATACCAGAAACGGAATGGCTTTTAAAAAGGGGAATTTAATAAGTTGTTAATTTATAGTTCTAAGACTGTGAAAATGTCCAAATTAAAGCAAAGTTATAGAAATGTCTAATCTAAGGCATTGAGGGAATAATACCTTGTTCCAGAAGGCTGTTGATGTTCAGGGTTTCTCTCTCAACTGGAAAGGCACATGGCAAACATGGTGACATCCTCTAGCTTTCTCTTCAGGCTTGTTTCATGAAGCTCCCCTGGGGGTGTATGACTTCATAATCTCCAAAGGTCTCTGGCTGTCTTGGCTCTTGTGGTTCTCTGTGGTTCAGTCGTCATTCCCAAGCTTTCTCCAAAATGCTTCCTCTTTTAAAATATTTCAGTAAACTAATCAAGACCCACCTGGAATGGGTGGAGTCATATCTCCCTCTAATGAAAGGTTAATACCTACAATTGGGTGAATCACATCTCCATGGAGATAACCTAATCAACTTTCAACTTGTAGTCTTGAATAGGGATTAAAAGAAATGATTACTCCCACAAGGTTGGATCAGGGTTAAAACATTGCTTTTCTAGGGCACATAATCCTTTCAAACTAGCACAGATGTTCAATAAATTCAATGGGTTGGCTATTGAATTTATAGCCAAATAAATTCAATGGGTTGGCTAAAGACATAAAGGGTATCAAGAAAACACTACTAGAGCATAAAGAAGAATCTCAAAGAATAAATAGAAAAGTAGCAGATCTCACAGAGATGCAAAAGACTGTAGACCAAATAAAAAATAAATGGGGAAAACCAAATAAGACTGAGTTCAGATTATGCACAGGCACTATGGAGGTGAGAAGGTAGTGGTATGATATATAAGACCCTGAAAGAGAATACTTCCAGCAAAGAATTCTTTATCCTGATAAGGTGTCCTTCAAAAGTGAGGGAGAAATCAAAATTTTCACAGACAATAAAAGGCCAAGAGAATTTGTCAACAAGAGAAACTACACTATAAGAAATACTAAAGGGAGTTCTGTTAGTTGAAAAAAAAGATATGAGAGGGAGGTCTGGAGGAGGTCATAGAGCTGAAGAGGATCAGTATGGGAACTTAAAGGATAAAAAGTCAGAGAGGTAAAAGAATATATAAAGCTGACAAATAAAAATCAAAGGACAATGGTAGATGGTAGATTCAAGAACTGTCTTACAGTAATAACTTTGAATGTGAAGGGACTAAACTCACCAATTAAAAGACACAGATTGGCAGAATGGATTAAAGATATGATCTATCATTATGCTGCTTACATGAGACTCATCTTAGACCCACGGATAAAATAAAGATTGAAAGTGAAGGGATGGAAAAGATGTTCCATGGAAGCTGTAATCAAAAGAAAGCAGGAGTAGCTATACTAATATTAGACAAAATAGAATTTAAATGTAAAGATACAATAAGAAATACAAGGAAGCACACTACATATTAATAAAAGGAATAATTCACGAAGAAGAAATAACAATCATAATTATTTCTTTTTAATTAATGCACCTAAATAAGGAGCTCCAACGTACATGAAGCAAACAGCAAAACTGAAGGAAGCAATATACAGGAAGACTTCAATACAGCATCCTCTATAGATAGAACAACTAGACAGAGGATCAACAAAGACACAGGGCACTGAAACAATGTGAGAAATAAATTAGCCCCAACAGAGGTATATAGATTGTTGCATCCCCAAACACCAGGAAATACATTTCTGCAAAATCAAGGACTTAATGGCTTACCAGAAGGAATTAGAGAAAAACCAGCAAACCAACAACAAAGCAAATAGAAGAAGGGAAATAACAAAGATGAAAGCAGAAATAAATGAATTGAAGAACAAACAAACAATAGAAAGAATCAATTAAAACTAAAAGTTAGTTTTTTGAAAAAATCAGTAATATTGAAGGCCCCTTAGCTAGGCTGACAAAGAACAAAAGAGAGAGGATGCAAATAAACAAAATCAGAAATGAGAAGGGGATTGTTACTAGGGACACTGAAAAAATTTTAAAACTCATTCATCTAATGAGTTTTAAAAATACTCATTATTATTAATATAACAATCATAACAAAAATACTATGAACAGCTATATGCCAATAAACTAGACAACTTGCATGAAATGAACAAATTCCTTGAAACACATGAACAACCTATACTGACTTGAGAAGAAACATAAAATCTCAATAAACCATTTATGAGTAAATAGATTCAATAAGTCATCAAAAATCTTCCTACAAAGAAAAATCCAGGGCCAGATGGCTTCAGAGGGGAATTTTATCAAACACTCCAAAAAAGATTTAACAACATTCTTTAACAAAATTTTCCAAAAAAATGGCAGGAGAAGGAATACTACCTAACTCATTTTATGAAGCTAACATCACTCTAATACCAAAACTGGATAAAGATGCTACGAGAAAGGAAAAGTACAGACAAATCGTCCTAATGAGCATTGATGCAAAAATTCTCAACAAAATACTAGCAAATTGAATCCAACAACATATTAAAAGAACTATACATCATAAACAAGAGGGATTTACAGTAGAAATGCAAGGGTAGTTCAATTCAAGAAAATCAATCAATGTAATAAGTACATTAACAAATTGAAAGGGAAAATTCACACGATCATCTTGATTGATGCTGATAAAGCATTCAACAATTTTCAGCATTCTTTTCTAATAAAAACACTTCAAAAGGCAGGAATCAAAGGAAATTTCCCCAATAGTATAAAGGGCATATATGAAAAACTCATAGCCAGCATCATACTGAACGGTGAGAGATTGAAAGCATTCCCCTAAAGTCTAGAAAAAGACAAGGATGCCCACTGTCACCACTATTCAATATCATACTAGAATTTCTATGTAGAACACTGAGGCAGGAAAAAAAAACAAAAGGCATCCAAAAACAGGAAAGGAAGAAGTAAAATTTTCATTATTGGAGATCACATGATCCTTAACGTGTAAAATTCTGAGAAATCTATGACAAAGCTTCATGAGCCAATAAACAAATTCAGCAAAGTGGCAGAATACAAGATTAATGTAAAACAATCAATAATGTTTCTATGTATGTGTAATGACCTAACTGAGAATACCATTAAAGAAAAAATTCCATTCAAAATAGTAACTAAAAGAATCAAGTATCTAGGAATAAACATAACCAGGGATGAAAAGGACATGTACACAGAAAACTATACAATATTGCTAAAAAAAAAAATCAAAGATCTAAATAGATGGAAAGACATCCTGTGCTCATGGATAGAAAGGTTAAATGGAGTTAAGATGTCATTCCACCCAAACTGATCTATAGATTCAACACAATACTGATAAAAATTCCAACAACCTACTTTGAAGACTTAGAAAGCTAGTTATCAAACTCATTTGAAGGGGAAAAAGACTTCAAAATAGCTAAAGGTGTCCTAAAAAAGGAAGAGTGAAATGGAAGGACTAACAGTTTCTGACTTTAAAGCTTACTGTAAAGCCACAGTAGTCAAAATAGCATGGCACAGAGATAAAAGTATTGACCAGTGGAATAAAATTGAGAGTGTGGAGATAGGCCAACATATCTATGGTCAATTGATCTATAACAAGGCCCCTAAATCCACTGAGCTAGCACAAAATTGTCTTTTTAATAAATGGTCATGGGAGAACTGGATTTCAATAGCCAAAAGAATGAAGGAGGACCACTACTGTACACCCTATACAAAAATTAACTCAAAGTGGATCAAAGACATAAATATAAGAGCCAGTACCATAAAACTCCTAGAAGAAATATAAGGAAACATCTTCAAGGCCTAGTAATAGAGGGTAGTTGCTTAAACTTTAAATGTAAAACATAAGCAATGAAAGAAAATGTAGATAAATAGGAACTCCTCAAAATCAAATGCTTCTGTGTCTCAAAAGACTCTGTGAAGAAAGTAAAAAGGCAACAAGCTCAATGGGAGAAAATATTTGGAAACCATATATCAGATAAAGAATTGATATCCTGATACATAAAGAAATCATATAACTCAACAACAAACAACCAACAACCCAATTATACTATGGGCAAAAGATATGAATAGAGATTTTTTCGAAGAGCAAATACAAGTGGCTAAAGAGCACATGAAGAGATGCTCATTTCTTTTAGCTATATATAAGAGAAAAGCAAATCAAGACCACAATGAAATATCTCCTGACACCTATAAGAATGGCTGCTGTTAAACAAACAGGAAACTACAAATGTTGTAGAGAATGTAGAGAAATTGGAACACTTATGTACTGCTGGTGGGACTGTATTGCCACTATATTGCCACTGTGACTACACTGCCACTGTGGAAGACAGTTTAGAGGTTCATCAGAAAACTAAATATTGAGTTGCCTTACGGCCTGGCAATACCACTACTCGGTATATACTTGGAAGAGCTGAAAGCAGTGACATGAACAGACATCTGAAACTGATGTTCATAGCAGCATTGCTATGTACAATTGCCAAAAGATGTACACAATCCAAGTGTCTATCAACTGATGAGCTGATAAACAAAATGTGGTATATACATATGATGAAATATTATGCAGCAATAAGACGAAATGAGGTCCTGTAGCATATGACAACGTGGATGAACCTTCAGGATTGTAGTGCTGAGTGAAATAAGTCAGACACAAAAGGGTAAATACTGTATGAACTTGTTAATATGACTCTGGTAAAGGTAAACTCATAGGCTTATAATGGAGAATATAGGAGAATTAGTGATGCATAGAATCTAGAAAAGGATGAATGGTTACCTAATGAAGTTGAACTTAAATGTATAGGAATGGATAGAAGTGATGGTAGTTCATTAGTGGGTTTATAAGTAATATTGATTTATTGAAGGTAAATATGATTGAAAGGGATTGTACAGAGCCATGTATCCCACTGATTAACAATACAAATGTACATAGGTTCTTGCATGAACTACCTCAAAGGTATGAATCTTGTACAAAGAGTCAATAATAGAGGGGTGTAGGGGGAAAACTGCTATTGCATGGTTTGACCTATAGTTTACAGGAAGATATCAACAGTACCACAGCAATACCACGGGTAAATAACTGGTGGTAGGAACAAGGGTTAAGAGGAGGTTTCAATTTTCAGTTTGGTTAGACTGTGTTTATCCATTATTTTTCTCTTTGGACTAATGAAAATTATCTAAAATTGAGAGTCTTGATGATTGTAGAACTAAGTAAGGATACTTAAGACTTGGATTATTTATTTTGGACATGATCCATGATGCTCAATGGATGGAGGTGGTTGAAGAGTATAGTGAATGCGAAGCAGAAAGTGAACTGGTGTATACATATGATGGAATATTGTGTGGCCATAGAAAGGAATGAAGTCATGAGGCATGCACTGAAGTGAATGAACCTTGGAGACATTATGTTGTGCAAAGTGAGCTAGACACAAAAGAATAAACATTGTATGGTCTCTTTAGAAAATTGGGGCCTAGATTGTAAATTCATTTAGTAGTCACATTTAGTCCAGAGTTTTAAAGATATTTCTAGATTCTGAGATGCTGTACTATGTGTATATTCTGATATTTCCCTGGAACTATGGGTACCTGTGTGACACTTCAGACTCAGAGTTGTAGTTCTGCAGCTCTAAAGTCAGCATTCCTACATACAACTGTTAAAGAAACTAAAAAGGAGATCAGTCCTCAATTAGATATGAAAGCAAAGTCAATCTTCTTTGGACTAAGGTAAATCAGAATACAGGTCAAACGATAATAATGTCTGTATTATAGAGCTTCACATACTATATGAAATTAAAGGCAGGGAGCTTTATTTTTTCCAAAACCTAAATTTTCTGTAACACACAATCTAAATCAACCTGACTGGATGACTTGTTTAAACAACCTAAACACATGGAGCTCAGAATGGGATCAAGGGTTTGTATATCTGTATAGCCTAATGTAATACCCAGATACTCCCCAGGGTATGTTGGGCAGATAATTAAAAAGTACTGGCAAAATAATAAGGAAACCAAATAAAACAACAAAAGAAAACAAACAAACAAAAAAAGAATTAAGAAAAAAAAATACCGGCAAAGTCCCTTGAGGGAAATATGGAACTATTAAACTTAACCACCTGGGAAACTCCTGAAACTCTCTAAACACTAAGGACTCCCAAATTAATAGGCCAACCCCTTGATCTTGAGGCTTGTTCCTATGAAACTGATTTTTGTAGCAGAGAATCTAAGCCTACTTATAATTATGGTTAAGAGTTACTTCCAGAAAATCTATTTTATTGTTCAGTTGTGGCCTCTTTCTTTCTAAGCCCAATTCTGCAAAGAAAATCATCATCTCCCCTTTGTGGGACATGACATTCAGCGTGAAAGTCACCTTGACAACATGAGACATGACTCTCAAGAATGAGCCTGTCCCTGGCACCATGGGATCAACAATTCCTTCTGACCAAAAGGGTGAAAATAAATGCAACAAAATATGGTATCCGCAAGAGGCTATTCTGGAGGCTACTCTTATGCAAGTCTCAGGTAGTTATTGCCAATTGCCATAGTTTGCCTAATTCAAACCAATATCATTCCTGTTAACCATAAAGAATACCTAGAGTTCTGAGATTCCACAACAATTTCATGTACTAAATTTACTTTGCAGAAATCTATAACCTCCAGGTGGTTCCTAGGCCAGATAAGACCTAAAACCCAGAGGGGCCAGCCTCTCCAAGAACCTCAACTAATTCTATCCCCCTATCCTATATTGTCGACACACTTTTTCAAATGAAAAAGTTGGAATGGGCATAGCCCTAATATCCCTAAGGATTGGGAGAAGGATCAAAGGAGAAGGGAGAGTTATAACAGAGAAAATAAGATTTAACCAATGAGTTTGACTGATGAAACATTATATTGATATTTATTTTAGTCTCCAGTGTCCTGGAGGAGCTAGAAGGAAAAAACATGAAATTGTGGAACTGTAATCCATACCAAACTTTCAAATATGCTCTATAACTATGTGTTAAAATGTACTTTAAAATGTGTTGCTTTTCTGTATGTATGTTATATTTCACAATAGGTTAAAAAAAAAAAAAGAGGTAATCGGCAGGCTGAGGTGACTGCAGAAGCAGGAGGTGAGAAAATTCAAATCACAGTTAATCTTAGTATGAGTAAGATCATCTTTCCCACCATGACAGTTTGAAATGGGGGAACAGCTGAGTTAGGATGTATGTGACTTCATTGTTGCAAAAAGTTTATGAAAGCAAAACATTTGCAATTTCTTTCTAGGTGTTTTTGTACTTTTTTGATGAGAGACAATGTGCCAGTCTGACTCTGTTATCTATCCCAGAAAAGCCATGTTTTGATCCTAATCCTATCTTGTGAGGGTGGCTATTTCTTTTAATCCTGTTTCAGAATTGTAGGGCAGAAATTTTTGTTGTTGTTGTTATGCTGTATGGCAGGGTCACATTCCATTATTTTTTCCATGTGAGTATCCCATTATTACAGCACCATTTATAGAAATTTTGTTTTGTTTGTTTGCTTTCTGTTTGTTTTCTTTGTTTGTTTTTTGAGATGTGCACAGACTGGGAATTGCACCTGGGTCTCCTGAATGGCAGGCAAGAATTCTACCACTGAAGCACCCTCGCACACCCAACTACCCTTGTACCCCCTAAACCTTTTGATTAGAGTATCTGCATGGAGATGTGGCACACCCTATTGTGGGTATGACCTTTTGATTTGATGGAAATGTGACTCTACCCATTCCAGGTGGGGCTTGATTTGTTTACCGGAGTCCTTTAAAAGAGGAAACATTTTGGAGAGAGCTCAGAGCTGACCGAGCAGAGCCGACAGTAGACTCTTGGAGAACAGCTGCTTCAGAGAGCAGAGACACAGATGTTTTGAGATGCTTGGAGCCCAGCAGACATGGCATGTACCTTCCCATGAGATGTTAAGCAAAACAGAACCTGGAGAAAGCCAAGGGAAGCCAAGAGATGAAAGCCAGTCACGGAGTAGCAAAGAGAAGAATCCCCACAGGAACAGAGGCTGAAAGCAATGGTGCCCAGAAGCAAGGGACCAGCAGCTGCCAGCCACATGACTTCCCAGCTGACAGAGGTGTTCTAGATCCATCGGCCTTTCTTGAATTAAGATTACTTTCCCTGGATGCCTTAGTTTGGACATTTTCATAGGCTTAGAATTGCATACTTGTAACTTATTAAATTCCCTTTATAAAAGCCATTCCATGTCTGGTATATTGCATTCTAGCAGGTTAACAAACTAATACAGATGATGTAGTCTGCTAAAAATCCAGAATGAAGGGGTTACATATTTGAGATGAATGGGTATAGTTTGAACATACCAATGCGGAAAGGAGAGAAAGCCTACCTGAGAAATGAAGAAGAGTTACTGAACAGTGTTGTAATCTAGTTAAGAGTGGTGGACATGGATTTATAGTGACAATAACGTGTAAATGTGTGTCATTTTTCTCAAGCAGGGCTTAATATTCCCAAATGTCTATGTCTTCTAGGGTCACCGAACAAATTACCACAGATTAGTTGGCTTAAACAACAGAACTGTACTGTCTCATGGTTGTAGAGGCTTCAAGTCCAAATCAAGGTGTTGGCAGAACCATGCATTCTCTGAAGTCTGTAGGGTTCTGACAGGGGCAGGTCAGTAATCCATACTGTTCCTTGGCTTGTGCATAATTCATCACTACCTTCATCACAGGAATGTCTCTCTCTCTCTCTCTCTCTCTCTCTCTCTCTCTCTCTGTCGTTTACTTCTGTGTCCACAGTTACTATTCTTATAAGGGAACCAGTTATACAGGATTAAGGCCCACCCTAATCCAGTTTGGTCTCATCCTGACTAATAACATCTTCAAAGATGATATTTACAAATAATTTCATATTCACAGGACTGGAGGTTTGAACATGATTTTTTGGAGGGAAACAACTCAAAAAGGTAATAATGGAAATCATTCATGGCTGGGACCTTGATATTCATTTTGCACAGGAGATCCAGAAGGCAAGGGAACTGAGGAAACTTCCAAAATATTAAAGTGTTGAATCACACAGAGATAAAGGAGAGAATAAAAGGACTTAGATAGAGAGGGAAAGTGACATCCTTAAATAATCCCATGTTTTGTTCTTTGAAACAACCCTATCAGGTAGAAAGGACTACTAGAATGACCAATAGGGTAGAAGCTATAGTTTTCCATTCAGTCTCATATGATATCTTCATGACTGTCAGGGTTAGACAGAGAAATAAGCTCCAGATCTTCTGACTCTGGGTATAAGACTTTCTATTTCCTCACACTACATCCTTATCTATCAAGAATAACAACATGCTGTCACACTAACCTGACACACAGTAGCTTTGTATCTCATTCTTCTCTGGGGCTTGTAGTTGTCACCTTCAGATCATCTTTGAGCTTTTACTTAGAAATTATTATTTGCAAGGCAAGATACTGTATGTTCAATTCCAATAACATGATCTTCACACTTTAGGTGATATTACACACTCAAAATTCCAAAAGATTCTAAAGAATGTAACTTTCATGAAGAAGAGTTTCCAAAAATGTATGATCACTGATTAACAATAAATTCCTAATTTTAATAATTTTTCTTATCAATTGAGCCTTTAAATGGAGAACATGGTATACAGAAAAATACGCAATGAAGGCTGATTCCAAACCTGCTTAGAATCAATAAGGACAAGAAAAGGCAGAATTAGAAGCTCATAGGAGGGAGGTGGGTGGAGAAAATATACAGAGTATAGTGTCCTTGCAATTAGATCTACATAGTATGGTACAGAAGGTAAAGCAATTCAACCAGAAATTTCTAGCAGGCATAATATAATGGCTCAGTAAGGATCAAAGAATATGTCCAGTCATATCTGACTGACCTGGAGATAGAATTAGGAAATTCGCTTCTTTATAAGTGGGTAAGTGGGTTGGTCATTGATTTTATGTATGGATTTAGAGACTGAGTTTAAAGGTAGAATGGTGTAAGCAAGATAAATATCTCAAATTATATCATTAATGGCTAGGCAGGTTTTCAAAATTTTAAATAATATTTAGCTTGCATTAAAGCATGATAATCATGCTGCATATACCTGTTTATGTTAAGGCCTACAAGCTCTAAATAATTTAGGTTAACCAAACAAAGTTGTTACAATGGTAATCAAAGAGAGAAAGTTGTAATACAATGTGGAATGTGCCAAAGCCCAAGACCAAATTGAGAGCATTCATCTAATACAGATGAAAATCTGTTCTGGAAAATTCTTTTGTAAATCTTTACTAAAGATTTGCTATTATAGAATTTCTTTCAAAAGAAGTCAATAGGTATTATACCAAAAAAGAAAATAAAGGAGGGGGAGCAACTATATTTTTTAAAGGTTAACAATTTGCGAAAACACTGAGTTAAATGGAATTAAGCAGGGTTTTATACTGCTAACTTCTTCAGTTTCTTCATACTTTATAAAGTACAAATTACCAAGAAAGTAATGTAGTTTTATAGTATGCAATATTTCCCAAACTTACTTTCTGAAAGAATATTTTTTCTCAAGAAACATTTCAAGGGACCAGGTTTCTGGGAAATAAAGTGTAAAAAATGTCACCAGTGTATTCATTTTTGTCTGTCCTTATGATAGAAACATTTTCTATGTTTCCTGTTCAAATAATGCTAAATTGGGTGTAATGGGAACATGAGATTGCACATGCTTTGGGAGACAAAATAATCATAAATTTTGATCAGTGTGCAGAGGACTAGAAGCAATAGAAATTCAGGTTTTAAGAGATTCTTTCCAGTACACTAGTCCAAACCTGCTCCTCCTCCCATCACAGGTCTGGGGCGTCCAGTATTGTTCTTCCAACATCGTCCTTTATCCCCTCAATCCCTTTCTTCAAACTCCACTGAAGAAACTGTTAACTCTTTTCTCTTACTGATTTTATATCCTACAGCTCTTTGTATGGCCCTCACATTCCAGTAAGTGCTGGCAGTTGTAGTAGCAGAATTAGCAGCTAACACTCATATGCTGCTTATTAAAAATGTTAACACTAATTAGTACAATTAATGTTCACAACACTCTTATGATGAGAGAAATGGAGCAGCTAGAGTTTCAGTAACTCCAGAATATTCACTCAACTGTTATTCTAAAAGACTTCCCAAATGTCAGGACAGATTTCACAAAGTAATATATAAACTGAGTCCTTAAGTAAGGGATACAAAGTTGTTTCCAAATAGTGAAAATAGCATGTATGAAGGATCAGATGCAAAATAAAATGATGATGTATTTGAAATACAGATCTGATCAGTATAGTTGTTTTGAAGATGAGCCTTTGAGGATAGATAGAGAAAACTAGTGAGAGGTGAGGCTTGTAGAGTATATAATAATCCAGCTGATGAAGAATACTTTGTGAAAAAAAATAGATTACTATAAAATAAATAAGCAAATGAATAAGTAAATTCTTACATAAGTGTAGGTGTACAGCTGGAATATTTCTCTTATTACAACATTTTCATCCTGATGAATTTTGTGAACTAACCAAAAATTCTGTTGAAATACCTCTCGGAATTCTTCTATCAGCCATGTATCCATTTTGTTTATCTTATCTAGCCACAACAACTTGATTAGACATTTAAAAACATATTCTACATGTAACATAACCCCAATTCTATCTTTGCAAATGATATAAACACATTGGCATAATTGATCATGCATTTTAATAATTTAAGCCTAAATGTTTTTCAAATATTTTTCCTTTATCAGGAAAGGCATGGGAATCTGAGCTCTCACCTATGGTTGATCTTGAGGCTGTGCACAAGAGGATGTGAATTATTCTATAAAGCGTTGGGGACTGAATCACTTAGCCCACAAAAGTCAGGTTTGATTCTTTAACCACATTCTTGTGATGTGAGCCATTTGTATACGGGATATTTGAAGATATTATTAAAGTATGAGTGTTCTGCAAAACTTGCTCCATATAATAGGGAGAATGTTGATATTACTAATTAAAAGTCACATATATATTTCAATATAAAATATTATTTTGTGAATGTATTGCTCTAAGGAATAGACTGGTTTTGCTATCTTTTGTATACCCTGTCTAATATTAGGATAACTTGGTTTATGAATCATTTCCTTTGTGTTTGACAGCCTTAGATGAACGAAGAGGGTGCCAAAATTATTGAATTATTATGCACCCTTGGGAATGTTCACAATATTTTGGAAATGCATTTCATTAAACATTAATCTTGTTTTTGTTAAAATATAAGAATTGAGACCTGACTTCCAGAATGATGGACTTGACACAATCTGCTCATTCATTAAATAACTGAGAACACTGGAAAAATCTGTCAAAATCAACTTCTTCATAATTATGGATATTAACTAAAGACTTGCAACAATCTGAGGTATGTATGTTTAAGAAAAATGGCAGAATATACCTAAAAACATTATGCTTTATGATATTTTAACTTGCCCTAATCTCATCATCCTCTCCTAAATTCCATGGTGTCACTGGAAACCAAAAGCCTTGTAACTATGACATCTGTGAAAAAACAGCAGCTTTGAAGCTACAGTGTTGGGCAGAATGGAGTTGAAGCTTCCCCAAAGAATTTTCACTATCTGACCTGCTTATCACCTCAGTGAAAAGGTCCACTCTCAGACAACACTTTAGTCAAACTGACTCAGGGATCACATTATTAAAACAGCCCTAACAATAGGGCACTGGCTGAAAAAAATACCAGTAGCAACTGAATAATAATGCAGGTACCTGAGGCAGAGTTATCACTTGAGTCTTTTGGGAGGCTGATCAAAAAAAAAATTAAAGGAACTATTAGAGAATGAGATGTCCATAGAATGTGGAATTCCAGGGACATTATAATCCTTGGAATTATAGAAATCCCTTTATCTGTGCTAGGTTGAGCACATGGCCAGAGCTTTGGGCATGATCAGGAAAGATATATGGATTTGAGTTCTTACCTATGACTGATCTTGAGGCTGTGTACAAGCTATAGGCAAATTTTAAGTTGCTATCAGAGCTGTGAAGCATACCCCAACACACTCATAGAGCCCCTTAAAAAAGGCTGGGAGACTCTTTCAAGGCATTTTAGGAAGAATCTATGTAATCATTAGCTGACCACTAAGGTAATCAAGTAGAGGCTTTGGTGGCTGCACATGACCAAGAATAGAGACTCTACCAAATAATCCAGGAAAGTCACTAAACCAACAAACATGAAATAATAGCAACAACATCAGCAAACAACAGCAACAACAAACCCAGGGAGGAGGGTACCATTTACAGAGTTTACACATTATATGCTTTAAAATGTTCAATCTTTAAACAAAAAATGAGACATGAAAGGAAAAAGGAAAGTCAAATGAAAAAATACTGTCAAGTCAACAGAAACTCTCCCTGTGTATCCCAGATGCTGAACTTACTAGACAAATACTTTAAATCAACTACTATAAATATGTCCAAAGAATTAATGTTAACTACATCTAAAGAGTTAAATAAGAGTATGAGAATATTGTCTCACCACATCATTAAACATAACATCAATGAAGAGTTAGAATTTTTTTTTAAGTTCTGGAGTTAAAAGTATAAAACTGAAATGAAAAATTAACTAGAGTGGGGAGTCACTAAGAGATTTCACCAAGCAGAAGATAGAATTAGTCAACTTTATGGCAAGTCAATTAAGATTTTTTAGCTTGAGGGACCAAAAGACAAAAGAAAAAGGAAATGAACAGAGAGCCTCAGAGACTATCAAGTATATCAATATAAACAAAATAAGCATCACAGTAGAAGAAAAGAGAAAGAGAAAAGGGACAGAAAGAATACCTAAAAAATAACGGCAGGAAATTTCCCAAATGTGATGATAAAACAAAACAAACAAACTAAAAAAAACTACACATCCAAAAACGGCAATGAATTTGAAGTAGGATAAACTAAAAAAGATACACACCTAGAGATATCATAGTCAAACTTTCAAATCCAAAAACAATAAGAGATACTTGAAAGCAGGAAGGGAGAGGTAACTCATCAGTTTCAAGGAATCCTCAATGAGATAAACTGCTGACTTTCTTTCCGGAAAGAAGCTAGTGGCGGGACATATTTAACATGATGAAAGAAAAGAGCAACAAAGAATTCTATCCCTCCAAAAAGAAGGAGAAATTAAGACAAGCTTGGATAGACAAAAACATAGAATTTTTAGACAGCATATGTAACCTACAAGAAACATCACATGGACTCCAGGTTGAAATGAAAGGACAGTAAACTAACACAAATCCATGTGAACAGTAAAGGTACATATAGGTAAATGTAAAATACTGTATAAATGTATTTGGTTTGTAACTTTTCTTCTATTTGGCATAAACGAACACTGCAAAAAGCAATAATTATAAACATATGATAAATTTACAATATATAAAGGTGCAATTGTATGACAATAACAGTACAAAGGAAGGGACAGCAAACAAAGCTGTTCGGGAACAAAGTTTAATGTACTATTTATATTAATTTGGTATTAATTCAAACTAGATAGTTTTAAGTTAAGACATTAATTTTATTTCCAGATCAACTACTAAGAAAATAACTCAAACACATATAAAATAAACAAGAGAATTTAAATGTTATATTAAAAACATCTATTTATCCCCCAAAAAGGGAGTAATGGAGAAATAAAAAAGACATACACAGAGAAAACAAATAGCAAAATAACATATAAATAGTACTTTATCAATAATTACATTAACTATAAATAGAATAAACACTCCAAACATAAGACAGAGATTAGGAGACTATAAAAAGACAAGATGCAACTATATATTGTCTACACAAGACACACTTTATATTCAAATACATAAATACATTGAACATAAAAGGTTATAAAAAGACATACCATGCAAACAGTAACCAGAGGCAAGCTAGAGTGGGTATATTAATATAAATAAAATAAACTGTAAGACAAAAGTTATTACCAGAGATGGAGAATGAAATGTTATAATGATAAAAGGGTCAAATTATTATGAAGAGATAACAATTATAAACATATATGTACCTAACAACAGAGTCTTAGTATATATAAAGCAAAAAAAAGACAGAATTGAAAGGAGAAACATACAATACTAGAGTAATGGTTGGAAGTATTAATTACCATTTTCAATGATGAAAAGAATAACAAGTCAGAAGATTAACAAGGAAATAACCGTTTGAATAACAATATAAAACAAGACCCAACAGGAATACACAGAATATTCTACATAAAAGAGCAGATTGCATATTCTTCTCAAGCATATATGAAGCATTCATCAGGATAGACCACATGTTAGCTCATAATGTCAACATGTTGGCCATAAAACAAACTTGAATAAATATTAAAGGATTGAAATCATGCAATGTACATTGTTAGACCAAAACAAAGTTAAATGAAAAATCAGTAACAGAACACATTTAAGAAATTTAAAATGTGCAAATTAAACAGCACAGTTCTAAATAACAAATGGTTCAAATAAGAAATCAAAAGAGAAAAAACAGAAATTACATTACTCATAATAGTCTAAAGGTGAAAATAAACCAATGTCCATCAATGGATGTTACAGATAAACATAACATGGATATTACAGATAAGCATTTACATTAGGTAAATATAAAGCTATATTATTTGATTATATAAGGGAATGAAGTTGTGATATACATGCTCAATTTGGATGAACTTTGAAAACATTATGCTAAACGAAATACACTAGATACAAACCACATCTTACTGCTTCATTCAAATATATGAAATGCCCAGAATTCCAAAAATACAAAGTAGATTAGTGGTAACTGAGGCTAGAGGAGATCTGGAGTGACTCCTAATAAGTAAGGGAATTCTTTTGGAGGTGACAAATGTATTCTGGAATTACACAGTGATGAGCAATGCACAACTTTGTAAATATACTAAAAACCACTGAGTTGCACATATTAAAAGGGTGAACTCTGTGGTATGCAAATTCTATATATATATCAATAAAGCTGTTTTTTTTAAATAAATATTAAAAATATAAGTTATGTTCTAAAGAGAAAATCATTGCTAAATATAAAATTGATGCTTTTATTTTTTTCTTTTATAGAAAACTGCTTTAGTCAAAAGCCTGTGATAAATAATATAAAAGCTCAAGTAAATAGTTTAATATATTTTTTAATATATTTCATAACCCTGGCTTTTTTATTAGTATTTGCAAGAAAGAAACAGAAAAATACTCAAGTTTTCCCTCTATAGGAAAAGGTAGGATGCTGCTCTTATCAACCGTGAGGTCAACATAATAATGAATTTGGTATGTGTTCTCTGCATATTTTAAAATTATTATATAAATTCCTGAATACTATGCATTCTTTATGTCATTTAAATTTAAATGTAATTATAATATATGTGCATGTAATTTATTTTTCAATCCATATTATGCTTTTGAGATCATTGTATTTTTATTCATATATTTAACTACTCATTCTTTTTTAATGACTGCATAGTTGTCATGTGACAATAGTACAATTTATTTGACATGACTTTCATAATTTCTGCCTTTGTATTTAAGTCATTGCCAAGGTAGAATATTCATAAACAATACAATTTATTTGACATGACTTCTGTAATTTCCACTTTTGTATTCAGTTCATCACTGAGGTAGAATATTCATAAACAATTAGCAGCTTGGAAAAATATATGGCCTTTCATTCTCTTTCAGGTAATTTCCAGACCTTCATAATGATGAAACATCTGGTTTAAAGTAAAAATTTTAATTGAACATTTCACCACAAGATGATAAACATCATTATGCCTCCAAGTATCTGGACATTTGATAGCAAATAAATAAAATATCCAAGTGATTTTTAACATCTGGATGTCTGAAATTCTATTTAGAATGAATTTGTATTTTTCTAATTTCTTTTTTATAGATTTGATCTATTTCTTTAATGTAAATAAGTTATAGAATTAATTAGTTTATTACAAGGAAACAAACAAAAGGCATAGTGAAAAATTCAGATAACTATGGCAAATATAAACTTGAATTTATCTAGAAAATTGCAATATCACCCTTCCTTTTACTAGAATACATGTAGATAATCTAGTGTTGAGCTATCTGACTTCGGACAAAGTATTTTGTGCCTTGGTTTCCTCAACTCTAAATTGTCCAGTGGAGTTAATGATGATGATGATGTTATCTTTTCTCAGGGTTTCTGTGAAGATTAAATGAGTTTATTCATGTGAACTCTTGGATACTGCTTGGCATACATGAAAGGCACAGTAAATATTAGGTACTATTTTGAAGAAGTTCATACTTCTCTCTTCCCCATTTTCCTACACTGCCTTTTTTTTTTTTTTTAACATTTTGTGCATCTTTCCTGTTTCAAATGGGTGAATATTTGTTTAAATCTTCCTTAGGGATTCTCATGAAATGAAACAAATGTGGCAATTGGGTAATGGATGAGTCTTGTATCAAGGTTAAGATGGGCCTTGACTTTCATGAAACTTCCTCAAGTAATCTGGTACTCTTCTTAAATTGAAATCCATATAGAGCCTGGTCTACATATGGATGGGTCATATTGTTAGCAGTAGATTGAGCATATTGGACAGGGAAGAAAGGAAAAAGAAAATCACATTCACAGAAATTAAGTTTAATGCATGACTGTTTATGCAAGAGATAAGTTTATTGATGCGGCCCAAATCCTGAGTTAAGTAAGTGGAACTAATTACTAAGAGGGACGGCCTGATGCTTATTCACACTGGAGTATCAGGATACTTTTGCTATCACTAGTAAAAGTAGTCATAGAAAAGAAAAATGCAGATTTCATGTAGGCCACTTAAAGGCTAAAATCTAAATAAAACCATGTATATGAGTAGACCAATTAGTTCCTGATCCCAAACGGAAGATCAGTTGGCGCTGTAAAGCTTCCAAAGCTTATGGCATCAACGTCAAAGCTTTCAGGGGATCAGGAGAATCAATGCCAATTATAACCAGGGGAAGAATCCAAGTCATAGGTTATAGACATCGAAGGCCACTCAGGCCCGGAACTGGAAGGAGAACAGAGCAGTAAGTTTGGTAACCAGGGCAAAGTGTGACTTAAATTGAGGATTCAGTCTCTGAACAGAAAATACATCCCACAATATAAAGTTATGGTATGTCATGTGGAGATGGTTACCATGAATTAAAGGAGCCATGTGAAGCTAAAGACGTTCATATATAGAGGATTTAAATCTCATAAAGACAGATTCTTCCATATATGTCTTTGGAGAGCAATTCAGGTGGAACTAATTTTTATTCTCTATCTTGGTTTTTAAAGGTTAAATAACTAACACAAAATAAACAAACAAGCCTTAACTTAAATATTTAAAATATATGTCAAGCACTGTGTTATGATAGGGTGATATTTGGAAGGCACAGTTCTTGGCCTCAAGAAGCCTAAATGCCCCTGGAAAAAACCCAAAACTCAGAATTTCAATACAGTGGGAAGAATAGTGCTATATTAAAGGGGATACACTTGAGTTCCTTGTTCTAATTTATATTTTAGGAAGGTCACTATGGAGAATACATTGAAGGACAAAATGTGAGAGGAAATTATCTGAGGCTATTTTAGTATTCCAGGTTGGAAGCGATGGTCACCTGTGCTATGGCAATGACCATGGAGATAGCAATGGAAAGAAATAGGTAGAAAGTGGGAATATTTGGGGAGAAAATAATAAAGGCTTCTATTTTGGACCTTTTGTGTATGAGATGTTTTTGATAATATCAAATCAGAGATGTCAAATGGGAACTTGAAGATATGAAACTTGAACACAGAAGGCAGATTTGATAAATGAACTAAGGAGTTGTCATCATAAAGTTGTCACATAATAAAATGAGAATAGATAGGTCCACCAAAAAGCAATGTGACAAAAGAAAACCTGAGGGCAAAGATAGAAATTTGATAGTTAACAGCAAAAGTATGACAAATAAAAGGAAAGCACCAGTTGTGATATTTTAAGGGTAAATAAAATGCAATGAAGGATAAAATTATCAAATGAAAGAGAGGACTGTATATATTGATAATGTATGCAACTCATAATAAACCTGCAACTGTCTTGAATCTTTAAATGTAAACTTTGTACAAAATATATGATAAAAATTAAAATAATTATAATAGAGAATTTAGCTAATGATTTTTAATTTTTGTAAGATCAAGTAGACACAAAAATATAATTCCTATAAAAGAGATTGTCTCTTTTTCCAAATCATACTAAACATTTTAAATATGTAGCATAGAAGTAGCATAAGATACATCCTTGGGAAATATAACTAGAAATTAAATGCAAAAATATTTAATTGCAATATCTAAATGCCATCCAAGGTTTTCGCTGGGTGGTGGAATAAAGGAATTTTTAAAACATTTTTAAATTTATAATCTCCCCATTTCCTATAATGAACATGAATTATTTGTGTAAATTAAGATAGCTATATTTCTTAAAGAAGGAAAATCTCAAAAGATTTTAATATCAGCACTGCCTTTTCTGTCATTCTTTCTGGATGGACCCTTGCCATTGCCTTCCACTCCAAGAGTTTATTCTTAGGTCTCCTGCAGTCCCTTCCACATCCATCTTTGACAATTCCAATTTTCTAATGGGGATTATAATTCCAATCCTGAAGAGCATCAGTATGTCTGCTACTACTCCCCATTTTCTTCCTCACATGTTTAATTTGTTTGCAGAAAGGATTTGAAATCTTTGCTTGCATATAAATTACTTCAAAGGCATCCAAATGGTAAATACAGGTAGTTATATATAGTTGGCTCTGGGTTTCTGAGTGAAGATTCTGTTGGTGATAAGCGGCAGGAAGGATTTATTATACAGTGTCCTTGTTATTTTATTTTCTTTGTTCAGGAAGTCTTATCATTGTTTTGTGAAGCAAAGTGAACCCACAAGTCTGTCACACATCTATCCCTTCCTTCCACAAAAAAGAAAAAAAAACCATGTCATATAATCTGAGAAAGTTCCGTTCATTTCCTAGCAGTTAAATTTTATTTTGTCAGTCTTCATTTGGGACTTTTAAAAATCTTTTCCTGTGCCTTTATTACATTATAATGTGACAGACTCTTTAATCTATTTCATTTTGACCTAATAGCCTTTCTTTAGTCATGAAAAATGTGTAGTATGCAGCAAAGGGCATTTTAGGAGAGGTACAAATAAAAAATATTTGGTGCATTAGAGACTGTGGGATATTCATGTAACTGTAAGAAATAAGATCTGGTTTATGGAATAATATGGACAACGATAAATGATGGGAGATGAAGCTGGAGGTAACTAGGGAACCACCTGCTGATACACTGCAAAGTTGTGAAAGCATATTTCCCACTTGCTAATTGAACACATTTTAGGAAGATCACTGAATACATTGAAAGGGAAAATGTAAGAGGAAATTATCTGAGACTATTTTAGTATTCCAGGTTGGGGGTGATGGCGGCCTCTGCTAAGGCAATAATTGTGGAGACAGAGAAATGCGAATAGATTTGTTACTTGTATTTTTAGACATAATCTGCAAGACTTGCTGGTGAATTGCCTGTGGAAAGTGAGCGAAAGTATGCAAAGTGTATTCTGTATACCAGTCATGCACTCCTGGAGAACCATAATTGGTTAATCCATAATTTCAGCCAGAGAATATTAATGTAGATCTACCTAATATAAAAGGGATTGGTTGTTCTGGTTTGGGTAGACTAGTATCTACGCACTTTCAGAGGCTGTGGGATCCTGCGAGATTCGGTTGTATGGAGCTGGTCTGTGAATTACTATAGCTAAATCAATCTGTTGAGAGTAGTTCATAATATGCTGTATACTGCTGGGAAGTCTGCATATGGGTAGTCTGATCCTGGAATATGGAGCTCTGTGAAAAATAGGCATTCTTACAACACACAAGCGCTGAGCTATTTTACCTCAGAAAACACCATACTGAGTGCAATGACTAACATGAGATTCACCCATTGCTACTGCCACTTGCTTTAGGCTGATATTATGAGGAATGAGAGGAACTGGCTTCTTAACTTCCTCACTGGATCTCGACCTGTCCAAGTTCCATTGCGCATTAATTGTACTTTCCCCAACTCATTCCATATCTGAAAGTTCACTGTATAACATTTTCTGATGCTTTACTGTGTATTGGACACTGCATATACTCATCCCTTCAAAGAGGGCCTAGTTAGATAATATAATCACTGTGCTTAAGAGCAACTAAAGTTAAACCAAATAAGCAAAGTTATTAAATGACTCAGGCTTATGTTTCAATAAATGCCATCTGCATTGGAATCAAAAGAAATGTGGCTACAATAGCACTCTCAGGATCACAGACCTCTTATCAAACTGCCTAAAGAGACTCTAATAAGTAAAACATTTGACAGGACAGACTATGCCGGCACTGTTTGAGATTGATGTTATGAGGAAACTCTTTGCCTCCTAAGTACACGACACATTAAATAAGCAGACCTGATATATTTTTATCATCATAAGGGTTGCTTTAGATAGGATGAGCATACTATAACTTCACATATTTCCTTAACTCAAATGTTCTTTAAAGACCTTTGTCAAATACTAATTCATAAATCCTCTAAATGTGACCTTAAATATCAGAGCCTCATATTATTTGTCAAGCGATTTGATAAAAAGTTTATAATAGGTACTGTTAACCTTGAACTCACTACTTTATACTAAACAATTTAATTATGATTCCACTCATGATTATATGCCCTCTTTTTTGTTTTTTGTTTTATTTTTGCATGGGCAGGCACCGGAAACCGAACCTGGGTCTCTGGCATCACAGGTGAGAACTCAACCTGCTGAGCCACTGTGGCCCACCCTATATGCCTCTTGAACTATCAATATCTGTTTTGTTTCTTTTGCTACCAGTACTTTTGCTTTACCTTCATATATTACAGATACAACTGATTTGTTTTTAAACAACACTAGTAACATTATAGAAGGAAATGCCATTTAGAAATCTAGAGTAACAGGCATTTTAGAGCTTTTTGAGATACAATGTATGAAAAGATCTTATCATAGCTATTTAAAGTATTGGTTTTGGAGTCACACTACCCAGGATATTACCAGCGGACCTGACTTCTACCTTAGATGTCTGACTCTGGATTACGCCCCTTTACCTAAAGATTGACACAAATTAGCTGAGCTACTGTGTGTCAATTATTAGCATCTCAAAGTTTCCATTTCCCTATGTTTAAATGGAGAGAAAATAGTACGACCTCAGGTTTGTCGCATGGATTAAAGAAGATAAATCAACTAAAGTACTTATCAGACTATCGGGCACATAATGTTTAATAAATGTTAGCTATTAAGATCGGGCAGAGGCATCTGATAAATTATAAGTATTAGTTGAATCATGAAGCTTTGGTAATGTGACTCTACAAAGTATTTGCCTGGAATTAATATCATCCAAAACATAAATCTCTAAAAATGAACTATTGAAAACCAATGTAGTTAACTTCGTTACTAAGCAGGGAAATACTACCACGTGACCTGAAAATAATTTTATCTTGAGGAGAGAAAACATGAGATTTTCAATCCATCTTAGTTTTTCTTTACCTTACTTAAATTTAGTTAAATTCAACAGATACTTGCCAAGCTTCTATGTCCCATGGGTGTACAAGGATAGATAATACATGTCCCTGTCCTAAAAAACTGTACAAGCCACTGCCACGTAGACAAAGATATGGGACTTCATGTAGTGATATAGTGGAAATAGAAAAAAAGATAGCAAGGAATACAGGGTGGAATTATTCATTCAGCATAAGAAATAAAAGGGGAGAAGATTTCTGAAGTAGATAACATTAAGCAGGACCACTGATGAATAAGTAAAAAAGTAGAAAAAATAAAAGAGGGAGGGACATATCTTCCTAACTGGAAAAAGCATAGGGCTCAAAGGCAGAGAGACAGAACAGCAAAATTCAAGAAAAACACTAACATATGTATAAGAATTTGCAATGTGTATAATTCTAAAGTGTGCATTTAATATCAATGCTTTCACTTAAGAATAAATGCTGGCAAATTGAAGCATATTTTCCTGAATAAATTTTATTATTTTTAAATTTGCTGAACAAAAGTTCAAAATGATACCATTTGACGGCAGATCTTTTGTTTTTCAAAATTATTATGACAATGATAAATGATTTCTAGCCTTTTGAAATATTGTTTTAGACATGTTTCAAATCCAGAAGTATCAAAGTACATAATATCTCTTTTCCTAATTCAGATTCTCCGTAGGAACTCTGGCTATTCCCTATTTTGTGGCTTAGTGTCAAAAGCAATTTTATTAGTTAAACGAAATTAACACATTTTCATTTTTAACTAACGGCAATTTACTTCCTGCTGGTCATTTACAGTTTCCTCTCTTAATGACTGACTTAGTAAAAGTGAAATATCGCCAAAGGCTGCTGCTCAGCAGGTCATTAACAGGTTGTAAATGAGAAGGACATTTAGACTATCACTTCAGTCATAAGCCTGTACGTGTGTGTAAGGCTTAAACTTGTATATTTCTGGGGTTTTTTGTTTGTTTAATGTATTATTGCAAAATAAATTATGTTTAATTATTATCCATATCAAGACAAAAGAATAGCAAATAGCACTCTGAAAACCCACTCCCCATCTTGTCCTATCAAACCAACTGCCTTCTTCCTTTCCAACGTAAAGTAACCATTATCCTCTTACAGTAAATGCTTCCTGGCTTTTCATTATAAAGTAAATTTATTCTTTAGACACCAAGAAGGCATGTACCGAAACACTATAGCTGACTTTTTGCCTCTTTTGGATTATTCAATAAACAGAATCACTCAGTATTTATATTTTTGTACTGGCTTCTTTTGCTCAACATTGCGTTTATGAGATTCATTGATAGGGGTACACATAACAGTAGTTGTTTATTCATTTTTATTGCCGAGTAACATTCCATTTTATAATAATTCCACAATTTGTTTATCCATTTTAACATTGATGGGCAATGCAATTTATAACTATAATGCATATTACTGCTACTGGACTTTCTTTTATACACTTCATGGTGTATATGTGCATGAATTGTTGATTACATATCTCGGTGTATCATTTTGGCTCCTAGAACATATGCAGCTTCAATTGTAGTAGACGATAATTAAGCTTTACTCACATGCCAGTGGTTTATGTGAGCTCCCAATGTTCTACTTCCTCGCCAACATCTGGTATCCCTTAGACTTTGTATCTATTCTGATGGGTGTTGCAATGGCATCGCACTGTAATATTAACATTTGTTTTCCTGCTTGCTAATGAAGTTCTGCATCTTTGTATATGTTTATTGACAATCTGAATATCCTCTTTTGTAAGTGCCCAAGTTATGTTTTTAACCCATTGTGTTGGTTTGAAACTGTTGTGTACCCTAGAAAAGCCATGTTCTTTAATCCTAATTCAAAATTGTGGGATGGGATCTTTGTGATTAAACTGTTTCCATGGAGATGTGACCCACCCAATTGTGGGTGGGAACTTTTGATTAGCTGGTTTCCATGGAGATGTATCTCCACCCATTCAAGATGGGTCTTCATCCACTTACTGGAGTCGTTTAAGTGGGAACCATCTTGGAAAAAGCTTCAGAGCCAACACAGCAAGATACTTTTAGAGACGCAGAAAGAAAATGCCCGAGGAGAAGCTGTTTGAAGTGAAGAGCCAGGAAAGAAAGCTAGCAGACATCACCATGTGCCTTCTCAGCTGACACAGAAACTCTGAACATCATTGGCCTTTTCTTGAGTCAATGACCCTTTCCTGGATGCCTTAGTTTGTTCGTTTTTATGACCTTAGGACTATAAACTTGTAACAATAAATTCCCTTTCTAAAAGCCAACTTATTTCTGGTATATTGCATTTCCAGCAGCATTTACAAACCAAAACACATATTTTTTTCTGGAGTTTCTTGTTGTTTTTATTTGTTTTATATATTTTGGAGACATGTTTTTATATCTTGGATATGTGTGTTATAGATTTCTTCATTTCTTGCTTCATCTTTCCATTCTTTCAGTAGTTTTTTTAAGGAAAAGTTCTTAATTTCAATGTAGCCCAATTTATCCATCTTTTCCTTTTTGGTAAGGGTTTTCTGTATCCTATTTAAGTCTTTTTATGTCATGAAAATTATTTTAAAGACTCTTTATAGCATTGCCTTTGGCATTTAGATCAACTTTCCCCTGCCCCACCTTACTTAATTTTGTGTTTTATCTAGTAAGGATCGAGTTTTAATTTTTTTTATATAGATATACAATTATCCCAACATTATGTATTAAAAAAGATGCTCCTGTCCCACTAGTCTGCAGCAATTTCCTTGCCATAAATCAAGGAAAAGTATGCAGGTTTATTTCAAAGCTCTCTATTGTTCTATTTGTCAGTCAGACACTATTTCCCCTTGTCAGTCTTCAAGAATATCCTGGCTATATTTGGCCCATTGAGCTTCTACATATATTTTGGAGTTGGCGTTTCAGGTCACATACATACCTACACATAAAATCTAAGGAGGTTTTTATTCAGATTGCATTATTGAATCTATAAATCAATTATGAAGCACAACATCCTTATGTGATCTTCCAGTTCATGTACCTGGAATTTGTCTTCATCTACTTACTGTTTTTATATTTATTTTAGTAATGCTCCATAGTTTTCTAAGAGTTCTCATTTATTTATCATTTATTTAATTTATTTATATATATATTTGTTTTAGGGGTAGTAAATTTCATTAGTACATATATATTATTATAATTATGAAGTCACTTATTAATCCTATAAATTGGCCTTTACTTTATTTCAACTGTTTCAGGAACATAATCACATCCTCTGAAAATAATGACTTTTATTTTTTGCATGAAAATCTTATAAAATTTATTTATCTTTCATTTCTACACTGACAAGAGCTAAACACTTGAAAAGAATTGGGATGACAGTCATCTTTGTCTTATTTCAGAATGAAAGCAAAGTTTTTCATTCTATTCTACTGAGTATTTATCCTGAATGTGTAGTGAAATTCATATAACGGTTTTTCTTCATATATTAATAGGATCTGGTTGTTTTTTCTTCAATTCACTAAAATGTAAATTACTTTGGTTTTTAGAAAATATTAAAATAATACTGTATTCTTAGAATCAACCAAACTTTTTCATGATATTTTATCATCATCACATACTGGTAAATTTGGTTACCAAGTATTATATTTCTTTAGGGTTTCTGTATGCAGCTATTTCATTAGATTAGCCTGTAATATTTTTTCTGACACCATTTTCTCTAGTTTTCAACACATAGGTAATGATGAGCTTGAAAAACTTAAAAAAGGATTATTCCCATTTTTTTATTTTCTGAAAGAGTTTATATAAGAGTAATTCAATTCTTTTCTTACCAAATATTTGGTAGAATTCTTTGGCGAATCAACTCGGGCCTGATATTTTCTCTGTGACAAAGCTCATAATTACAGAATTTATAAGATTATTCAGACTTTCTGTTTCTTCCTGTGATAATTTGGCTAACTTCTATTATTCAAGGAGTGTGTATATTTTATTTGCAGTTTCAATTTTATTGTCAGAAAATTGATTATAATAACCTTATATTATCTATCTGTTAGATATGTACTGATAGTCTTTTACATTTCTGCCATTATTTGTGCTTTAACTCTATATTTTGTTCAGTTCTACCAAGAATTTGATCTATCTGTATTTTTACAAGACCAGTTTTTCTTTTTATTTATGCTTTTAATATCTGTCTTTTATTTTATAAATTAGGCTTTTACCTTTAGTATTTCCTTCCTTCTAGTCTACATGGGTTTACATGCTACTATTTTACCTTAGTCCTTGAAATACTTACTTAAGTAATTGATTTTCAGCATTTCTTATTCATTAATAAATTTATTCATGGTTATAAGTCTTCCTCAAAGCCTGCTTTTACCTATATTCAGTTTTGATAACTTTATAATTCGGTTAAAACATTTTCCAATTTTTATCATAATTTCTTTCTTTCTTTTTATTTTGTTGCACGTGCATGGTCCAGGAATTGAACCTGGGTCTCCCACATGGAAGGCAAGCATGCTGCCACTGAATCACCCAGGCACCCTTATAATTTCTTTTTAAACCATAAATTATGTAAAATTAAATTGCTGAATTAGTAAGATATGTGGAGATTTTGTAGTAACTTTTTATTTATTCAATTCTAGCTTATTGCATCATGCTTTCAAGTATTTTATTTACTATGCATATGAGCAATTGAAGCAAACATTCCATGTGCATTTGAAAACAATGGTTTGTATAGAGTTCCATATATTTCCATCTGTTCAACTGCTCTCATTATGTTGTCCAATTCTTCCAAACCCTTGTGATATTTAGTCATTTTTGCTATACGTGCAATTTACAGGCCATTTCAAGAATGTTCAATGCCCTTGTGTCTATTATAGTGAAAAATTAGAAACAATCCAATGTCCATGAACAAGAGGAGGGATAAATTGTAATAAATGTATACAGTGGATAACTTTATGGTAATTTCAAAAGGATAAACTAAGATGTACACAGATTTCCAAAATATAATGAACAAAAGAAAATCTAAATTGTAGAACAGCAAAGACAACGTGATATAATTTTGTAGCATCTGCAACCGAGATGTTAGAATTTAAGTGATGAATATAATTACTGAATCATTTATAGATATTTCTTTTTATTTTCTAGTGTATTAAAGTAGACAGAGGGAAATAACTGAAATCTCTGAACTACAATGCAACTACCCTAATCTCTGATAATGATTGTATAGCCTTTATTTTGTGAGCTTGTGATTGTTAAAACCTTGTGACTCACCCTCACTTGTACCCATTTTATCTGGCTTTTCAAATTCAGAATCTTAAGCTCCCTAAATACAGTCCCTAATGTTTATTAATAAAGGGCCTTGGGTCAATCCAGAACTAACCCACTCCAATTCCAAAATTATCTTGATAATCAAAACTGGATCTAACCAAAAGGAGCCTGCCTGATAAGAGAAGTAGCTTAGACTTCAACCTAGAACTGACCTAAACCGCATTGTAATACCAAAAATCACACCCGTCATCATATTAAGGCTGTCATTTTTCTCATATAGCTCTGTGACTAAGCATGTAATCAATCTGTACCTGCTCAATAATTAGATCACCTCTAATGACAGCTGGAGCCATACAACTTCAGATCATCCTAATACCTGCCCATGTTTTGATACTATAAAACTATTAGAATTACTGCAGCCCAGGGAGACAGATTTTTGAGGTGACAGGCCATCTGATCTCCAGATTCACACCTAGCAATAAATTCTTTCTCTCTTTGAGACCCTGATGTCTCAGGAATTGGTCATTCGAGTGTATCAGGCAGAGAATCCACCATTTTTGTCTAGTAACACATTTAAAAGTCAGAATAACACAACTATATGATGTTTTAGAAGTGTGATCAAAGTATAAAAACAGACCCTAAATATATCTGAAATGTTTTGTTTATTTTTATGTTTAAAGGGATTGAAGCAAATATATAAAACTAGATGATAGATAATTTTTTTGGGATATTTTTTTCTTTTTCTTCAATTCTACATGTGATATATTTAAAAATTAAAGTTAATAAGAGAAACAAATATGAAACATGTAAAAATGGGACCTTCATTGTAGTCAAGATATTGAATTAGATAATATACATAAAGCACCTTCCAGAGCCTGCCAGATAATACCTAGGATGTAACTGCATAATGATGAACAATAATAATATTATTTTTATGTGAATCTATGATAATGAGGAGCAGTAAATTAACAAAAATATTTTCACATTTCCCCTAAATCCCTAAAATATCTAATTAAATATGAATGATTTATGTAAAATCATTGCATAAAGTAGTCAATGCTTTGTTGCTGAATTGATGGGCTATTACTTAAACTAGTATTAATAAGGGCTCATTCCGTTGTAACCTAAAGGACTAAATTAAACCTGCATAATTAATAAAATTACTGAAATATAAGCTTGACAAGTCTATGGGAAATTTGGTCTTCAAACACAGCTTGGCCCAAGATTTAAAACGGCATAAGGAATTGATTCTCTCTACCTCCTGGTTGTTTTCCTCTGGCAGAAATGTGGTTGCAGGAGGTCCCAAATTTACATGCTTACAGATTAGCAACATCAGCAGAAAGATGCTTCAGGCAGAAGACTTACAGTGGGCCGCCATTCACCTGACCTTGGTAAACTACCCTGCTGATCCTGAGAGGACCGGGCATTTTGGATAACATGCCCACCAAGGCTGAATGCCTAACAGGGAAAAGCAGTCCACAAAAGTAAAAAACAAGGCACCAGCACCAAAAGAAGATAGTATTGGTTTTGGACAGGGAGAGATAATATCCCTTTTAGCATCCAAATTCTTTGTTTAATTTTATAAAAGTGCATTTGATTCAGTTGTAATAAATTCAAGAAAGGAAGATGATATATGATATTTTCCTTTCACAATTCAATATATACTACTTTGCTTTCCAAGAATCCCTGTGGAAGTTCCCAACCATCCCACACTTCCAAAATGCTGCTTGACCATATACTTACCATGGGCTAACAGGCAGTATATAATTCATTTTTGGTGTTATAAATTGATAGATTCCTGTTTTAATATAGCAATTTTTATATTTACTGATATGGTATCTCTGGTAATGTGAATTTAAAGAATTATGAATTCTGTTTTAAAAATAATAATCATTCAATAATAAATACTTCTTCATTCAATAATTAAACTAACGGCTAATAATGAAAAATTTTAAAGTCCATACATTGATAAGAATTTTGCCTTTGAAATTTTTGCATATTTCCTTTCCGTGTACCTATTTAAGTATATCTTATGATCTGTGTCAAAATATTGAAAAACGTGTCTAACAGATGCATTATTCAAACTTCTTTAAATAAAAAACAAACAAATGCCTTTAAATCACATCTAACATTTTTATGATGCAATTGTGAATTAGGTCCTTCTTTTATTGATAATTAGAGCATGGAACAGATGGTCTAGACCTTGGCAAAAAGTGATTATCTCTCCAAGCCAACATGTTTTCAACTAATTATTCACAAAATAAGCATCTATCCGTTTGATCAAGAGTATTTTGTAAAGTTTACAAAATAAGAAATGTACTTCAAAAGTGAAGACATAGGATTTCACAAGCAGAGAACAGTTTCCCGATACTATGAGTCTTTGGCACATTCTGTTAGTTGCCATTCATTGGAGAAGAGTGTCATTAAGTACTTTACATAATCATTTGGAAAAATGTCTCCATTGTTGTTAGCTATCTGTTGAAATTATCTATAAACTCATTCTAGTCAATTATTAGTAAGCACAGGAAGAAATGCTCCTGTTTCTCATCATTTAGCTCTCTTAAACTACACTTTGAGCTCTGCAGAGAGACCCCTATGAGCCCCATGGACTCTGGGGGCCCACAAGGCTCATGAGGAGCCACAGCACCTCACTTTGTCTGTGGTCTTGACTTTGTTCCAGAAGTAAAAAGTAGCAGATAACCCAAGGAACTCAAAGGTATAGAATCAGCCCTTAGCTCAGGTTCCCCCTCGTCATGGATGCTTAAGCTGGTGTCTCCTGATGGGGTGGAAGAAATAAACAACCAGGTGAAAGGCTAAAGAGGACAAGTTGCCACTGGCACTAGGTCTCCTGATTCTTAGAACTCATACACCAGAACTTCCCCTATCCTTATCCTTGTCCACCTCTCATTGGCCATGCCATGTTCCCACCTGTGGCATGTATGCCCCTATTTATTAGACGACCATGGGGTTACCATAACCCCATGGATACCTTGGTCTTTCTAATGCTCAATGTTTCTTAGTGTACTGAGAGAGAGAGTAAAGGGGGCAAACGATATATGAATGAATGGGGAGTGGATACGTATAGGTGCAGGTTGATGTACAAGTAAATGGGTATTAAGCGAAAAGGCAGAATATATATTTGTTGGCACATACAGGGTTGGCAGTTTCATTGAAGCAAAGAAGCAATGAGTAATCATTCAATCTCCCAATATAGAGCAGCTAAAATTATTGTATCTAGAGAATTGCCAGGGAAGCTGAAAGTTCCAATCTTTAGGAGATATAAATATTGAGCAATAATGATCCTGAGTATAATATTTGCCTTTTCATGGATAGTTATCTTACTGTAATCATTCATTTGACATCTGACAAGAGTGTTATGACTCTTTTGTGTATCCAAATCACATTGTGGATTTCAACATATTTAAAACTGTAATAATAATTGAAAAGATTTCTTAGAACCTCAGGAGTAAAGAGGTAGCTAGCTAGTGTTAATCAATTTGATACCACCCAACTTCTCATCAAATTGCCTACAGAAAAAAAAGAAAAAACTAAAAAAATTAAAGGGAGAATTAGAGATATTAATCAACAACCTGCCAAATATCAGGAGGAATTCCCACAAAAAAAACCCAGTAAATTAAATTCTATAGAAAGTAGAAAACTAATGGCTTTTTAAATCAGCTTTAGTGAGCACTCTGATATTAGAGACCTAGAATATTCACTATCTAAGGGAAGGAACCCATATCCCTAATTCGTGAAAAAAGTTACCCAGAGATTATTAGGGCAATTTCTCTTCATCTCAATTTCATCATTAAAATATCTGTTTTTCAGGTATTTGGGATGTTACAATTCTCAAAATATAGTGATAATTTGGTTTGAATTGGGTAGTTACTAGCCTTTTGAATCACTGAAAATAAGGAGATAGTTTAAAAATGAGGGAATAATCTTAGAAACAGTGCATTTTTAAGTTTTCTGTCCTACTTTTAGTGTTTTTAAAATCTATACACTTTGAGAGTGTCTCTATTTATGCACAGGTTAAGCTCCAATAGTTTTTCATAAGTCTGTTGGTAATTCCAAAGTTCCAAAGTGTTCTTTTAAGTATATTTATTATAATTCCAAGGTAGAAATTGAGGTTCTGGGAAGCAATTGAGGTTCCAGGAAGATGGAGGAATAAGATAAATCAAGTTCACCCTTGTTCCAAGGAACAGTTAGAGAAGGGATGGGAATGTGACCGAGAAGGCAATTCCAGTAAGTGTAAGTGACCTGGGAGAGTCTTCTGCACCACATAGGGCAGCCCTGGTTGCTAAAGCTGAGGAACTGAGAAGTTGAGAACCAGAGGTCTTCTGGCTGGTTCAAACAGCTGACGTGGAAGACTGGAGCCCTCAGGATTGCACGGATGGGGAGACAGGGGCTAGGAAATAAGCAAAGCCGCATTCCTTGAACATGCTACCCTGATCAGTGCACCTCCAGGACCTGCAACTCACCCTGCATGCTACGCACCAATACCCCATTACCTGCCCCCACTCCCTGCACTCCAGACGTCCCTGCCCAGTTCAACCCTCATGCATGCACCCAACCCACACCCCCTTCCCAGGCATGAACTTGCCTGCCCCAGCCCAACCCACCTCTCCTTCAAATGTGCAATCTTGCCCCACCCCTCCTGAGCCCTACCCACCAACCCTACCTACCAGTCCCTGCCCCTGCAGGCAGCTGACAGCCGTATGGGATAAAGGTTTGATCCCCTGTGTACATAAAGAAATCATACAACTCAACAACAAAAGAACAAGCAACCCAATTATAAAAGGGGATAAAGATATGAATAGGCATTTTTCTGAAGAGCAAATACAGATAGCTCAAAAGCACATGAAAAGATGCTCATTTTCATTAGCTACAAGGGAAATGCAGATCAAGACTACAATGAGATACCACCTCATGCCTATAAGAATGGCTGCTATTAAACAAACATTTATAGAAAACTATAAATGTTGGAGAGGATGTGAAGAAATTGGGACACTTATGCATTGCTGGTGGGAATGTATAATGGTACAGCCAATATGGAAGACAGCTTGGCAGTTCCTTAGGAAACAAAATATTGAATTGCCCTATCATTCAGCAATAGCACTACTTGATATATACCCAGAAGAGCTGAAAGCAGTGACACAAACGGACATTTGCATACCAATGTTCATAGCAGCACTGTTCACAGTGACCAAAAGACGTAAACAATTCAAAGGCCTATCAACAGGTGAGTGGATCAACAAAATGTGGTATATATATATACAATGGAATATTATGCAGCAGTAAGATGAAATGACGTCCTGAAGCACATGATAAGATGGATGAGCCTTGAGGACATAATGCTGAGTGAGACACAAAAGGATAGATACAGCATGACTCCACTTTTACGACCATGGTAAAGGCATTTGAACAAATGAAACACAGGGAGCCCGGAAAAAGAATGAGGGCCTTTAATCTTGTAGAGTTCAAAGTAATGCTTGGATATATCCTAGAATACAGTAAGCAGATAATCAAAAAGAATTGACAAAGTCCCTTGAGGGATGGGAGAAAATATATAAAACTATTAAACTTTACCGTAAGGGAATCCCCTGATACTGTGTCAAACTTTAGGGACACCCAAATAAATAGGCCAAGCCCTTGATCATGAGGCTTACTCTTGTGAAGCTTATGTAGGGAGGATAGAAGCTTAGACTACCTATAGGTATGCCTAAGAGCTACTTCTGGAGGACCTCTTTTGTTACTCAAATGTGGCCTCACTCTTTCTAAGTGAAATTATTGCCCTCCCCCCCACATGGGACATGACATCCAGGGGTAAAAGTCTCCCTGGCAGCATGGGAGATGATTCCCAAGGATGAGTCTGGCCCTGGCACCGTAGGATCAACAATCCCATCCTGACCAAAATGGGGAAAAAAAGTGTAACTAATAAAGTATCAGTGGCAGAGAGAGTTCAAATAGAGTTGAGAGGACACTCTGGAGGCCACTCTTATACAAGCTTCAGTTAGACATTGCTATCTACCATAACTTGCCAAACCCAATCAAAACCATTCCAGCCAATCCTAAAGAACACCTAGGGCAATATATAAGATTCTACAAATGTTCCAGCACTCAGGTAACTTTCTAGAACCCTACAAGCTCCATATGTGTCCCTGGACCAGATAAGTCCTGACACCTAGAAGCCCCAGCCTCTCCAGAACATCGGTAGTTTCATCTCCCTATCCCATTTTAGTGACAAACCCTTCCAACATGAAAAAGTTAGAATGGCCACAGCCCAAACACCCCTAAAGAGTAGGATAGAGAGATCAAAGGTGATAGTAGAGTTATATAGAGAAGGTAGGGTTTAACAAATATGATTGGTGAATCATTAAATTGATATTTCTGTTAGTCTCCAGTTTCATAGGGCAGCTAGAAATAAAAACCTAAAATTGTGGAATTATAACCCATACCAAACTCTGAAATCTGTTCTACAACTAAGTGTTGTATTGTGCTTTGAAATTTATTGCTTTTTCGTATATATGCTATTTTTCACAAAAAAGAAAAAAGAGTCTATTGTGATGATAAAAATATATTTATGCTGTGTAGCCTCCTATATTCTGGAGCAGCTAAAAGGAAAAATTGGAGAGGATTGTATGGTAGCCCATGATAAACTCTGGGATTTGTCCTGTAACTATTTGTTGAAGAGTGCTCTAAAAATTATTGCTTGTTTTCTTTCTTTGCTTTGTATATATGTTATACAATAAAAAAATACAAAAAACCAGAGGAAAAAGACAAAAACAAAGAATGTTCTCTAAATTATTATCTAAATAACCCAGAGGCTCTGAAAGTATTTTTAAGGCGTTTCGCTACTGCTCTGCATGTTACTTTGCCCCCATGACCACTGAATAACTAAAGATAACTCGTGGGAAAGAAAAAAAAAACACTAAATGTAATTTCAAGAAGAGCCATCCTAAACTTCTCGAAATGTCTTACTTGCTGTTCCTTGCACATTCCTGTCATAATCTTGCCTTAAGAATTATTGCTCTTTGTACTTGTTGCTCTTTCTCCTTGGAACACTTTGCTGCCATATATTCACAATGTTTATATTCCCTCACTTTTTTTCAGTCTTTACCCATTACAATGTCATAATCTCAATATAGCCTTCCCTTGGACAATTTGCTTAAAATTATGCCTACCCTTCAACACTTTGTAGCTTTCTCCTACTTTCCTTTTCTTGATATCACTTATGACCATCTAGCATGTATTTTCATTGATGATCATGTTTTCCTTTTTGTCTCTCCCATCTTAATGTGAGCTCCATGTTTTGCGTGCTCGGTTCATTTCTTTGTCTCTGGGATCCAAAGTAAAGCTAGGCACACAATAAGCAATCAATAAATACTTGTTGAATAATCAAATGCATCTGCAACCTTCTAGGTTGAATCAGCACCGAAATGCACACTTAATTGGAAAACACTAAGCCAGATACTATGCTGACTCAGGAAAATTGCCTTCCTTCCAGAAGAGATGCTCCTATTCTATCAGCAGTTTCAACCCCAGGTCAAAATGGTAGTTAGGAGGGTGAACTCTTTGTAATATTCTAAAAGCCCAGCATGAGGTTGGTGAGAGAAAGTTGGTAAACAGGGCATTGCTAAAAAGGTTCTGCTAGATATAAAGGTCTTTGACTAATTAAAAATGAGAAAAAATTATTTAATAAATATGGCTTATTTGGTTTAAAACTACATTATTCAAACATTTGTCCATGATAAAAATATTAAAAGGGATTTTAGTGAAAAAAAATTCCAAGATAAAATAATTCCTAATGCTATGTGTTGAGGTGGAAGAGTTGATGACTTTTGTTCTAGACCTGGCCTTTATAGCATTTGTGAGCATTGGAAGCTGATGAATAAAGAGAATTTGAATTAATCTGAAATAAATTATTCCATAATTAATCAGGTTATCAGTTAGAGAAAAGAGGGAATATTCTTCTCAGTTTAGCAAAGACAAATTAAATAGATGGCTACTTGACATTAAAATTTTTTAGTGTATTTTCATATCTGGAAACAATGCAACCTTAGTATGATGGGAGAATATGAATAGCAACTGATCTTAATAAGAGAGAATAAGAGAAAAATCACCCAAGACTTTATAGAATACTATTCACTCAATGAAGAGTTCACAAACAATTATACATGGTCATTATATAGACTTGAAAATGTAATAAACTACAATTTTTCAGGTTGCAAAAGAAAGGTATTTCCTATTTACTATAGGAAGCTGCTAGAAGTAAATCTACCTTGTGGTCTTAGGAAATTATAAGAATAATTAATGATAAAATAAAAGAGTAAAAATGTGATGCAGTGGGAAGAGACTGAAGTAATAAGATGATTTTAAAATTTTACTAAGTATAGATTATCATAACATTAAAATTCAAATCATGCAAATAAATTTCCCCAGAAGCAATAACACCCAAAAGCAATAAAGCACACAATTTAATCATTAATGTAAAAAACAATATTGAGAATTATTCCTGTTATAAACAGGAGAGATAAGGATGGAAAATGAACTGGGCTCAGTTTCCTCACTCATGATAAATAATGTAGTGAAGCTCATAGAATTTTGAGAAAACAGTAGGTAACCTAATACTTGTTTAATCAGGTACTAGTCATTCAGTTAAAAAGAAAATATTCAGATACCTTCACATTTATAAACATGAAAGACTATAAGTTTGACTTATCTAAAAATATAAGTAACTAAGGAACATCACACCTGACCAAGGCATAAATCAAAGTGAATAACTCAAGAAATGTAATGTCAGAGAACAACAAAAATAGCAGATTTAATGTCCAGAGCCCATTAAAAAATATATTGCTAAATAATTTTAAAAATCATTAAAAACACAAATGTCAAAATAATTTCTAAAAAATAAAAATATACAACACTAGTGGTGATACTGATAATCTAGGTCTAAAATTACAAATTACATAAATGAAATAAGAAAACTGGTATGGGAAAGATGAAGCAGAAGTAAAATCAAACTCATGGCCTTATCTTACATATGAAGTACAAAGTAAACACTTTTCTTCCATCCTGATAATTGTACAATATGTATTTTTAACTTAAATGTAATTACTAGAAAAAATAGAGACAATTATGTCTTTAAAATTTCTCATATAAAGTCTATAAAGTACACTTCATATTAATGAAAAGAATAAAAATAGAAAACTTAAAGTAGATGATAGACAACCAAAATAACACTTATGACAACCATTATAAATAGATTAAATTTCCTTATTAAAATTCAAAGACTTTCTGACTGGATTAAGAATACAACGAATTTCATGCTTTTTCCTGTGTTCAACCTAAAACTGTTCTGAACCAAGAATAAAATAATAGAATATATAAATTCACATGTATGTGTTTACATGTATACCACTCACATTTAGGATCATTTATTATATGTATAATTAATTGTATATCCTTAGAAACTACAACTTTTCCAATTCCTATATATACTTTTAATATTATAACCTACCATGCTATTAGTAGTAGTGATTTGTCTATGTAGAAATCATTAAGTCCATATAACTCAACAATAAAATTAAATTAGACATTCTTCTTCAATATTTATCTATTTAAAAAATAAAAACATTTGATGTGGTAAACACCCAATATATGTTTCCATGTAAACACACTGACTGCATGTGTTTATCCCCACTTTCATACATGCTAAAATTATACTTATAGGAGAAAACTAAAACAGGTTTTTCCAAAAGGATAAGTGGCGAAGACAAGAGATAACACAGACTAAGATTTTAGCCAAAGTTTGCAAACCTGAAATCAGAAAGGATTCATTTTATAGAATAATCAAAGAATAATATCTTTGGATTCAAGGAGACCAAAAAAGGTGGAGGACAGTGTTCTAGTTTGCTAGCTGCTGGAATGCAATATACCAGAAATGAAAGGCTTTTAAAAGGGGGAATTTAATAAGTTGCAAGTTAACAGTTTTTAGGCTGTGGAAATGTCCCAATTATAGCAAGTCTATAGAAATGTTCAATCTAAGGCATCCAGGGAGGATATCTTGGTTCAAGAAGGCCAATGAAGCTCAGGGTTTCTTTCTCAGCTGGAAAGGCACGTGAACATGGCATCATCTGCTAGCTTTCTCTCCTGGCTTCCTTTCATGAAGCTCCCCAGGAGGTGTTTTCCTTTTTTATTTCCAAAAGTTGCTGGCTGGTGGACTCTCTGCTCTCTCAACATCTCCTGTATTTTCCAAAATGTTTTCTCTTTTGTAGGATTCCAGTAAATTAATTAAGACCCACCCAAATGGGTAGAGACACATCTCCACCTAATCCAGTTTAACAACCACTCTTGATTGAGCCACATCTCCAGGGAAATGATCTAATTACAATTTCAAATATACAGTACTGAATAGGGATTAGAAGAAACAGCTGCCTTTACAAAATGGGATTAGGATTAAAACATGGTTTTTTCTAGGGTATGTACATCATTTCAAACCAGCACGGGCAGTAAGACAAAGAACTTAAGAAAGGAGACTCAATGAAAGTGTATTTCTAAAGGAAGGGCTTTTCAGCAACCTTCTCTGTACCCTTCTTAAAAAGCATCAATTGGTTATAATATACCTGCTCCAACACTCCTCCAACATTCTGAACACAACCCCAAATCTAGGAAAGATTTCCCTCTGTATTTTTCTACTTACAGGCACATAGAGATTTCCTCAAACATATCAAATTAAAGCAGCACCAACATAAATGAAAGATTCAATTAACTTTTAAAGCTTTACTCAATTTTGAATGGATATCAAAGATAAGCCAACATTTGAGGAAAGTTTCCAACATGAAATAAAGAAAAAGTAGAAACAAAACCAAAATATGGTGAGCAGCTGCTATATTCAATACCTACAATTTATACTGTAAGAAGTTATGAAAAGAAATTATACTCATAATCAAAAAGAGAACATAATAAAGAGGGGAAAATCAGAAGACTTCATGAAATTAGAAAAATAATTTTTAAAAGTTCAATAGATATATTTAAAATAAAGTTGGGTATTTTCCTAGGAAGTAGAACAAAAGAAATACAAAGGACAGATGGGGATGGGAGGGAAAGGAAGAGAATGAATTCATATTGTCCAATATAAGGTTAATTGAAATTTTAGGAAAGGGAAGAAAAATTGTTAGAAAGATACTATGAAATATTCAAAACAGGAAGCAGACAGGATAGCAGCTTAGTGAGGTATAGAATTTAGTTAGTCCTCTAGAGCATCTTGTAAATAGCCAGGAATTGTCTGGAACAACTAACTGTTTGGTAGTCATCCATGACCAGTCACATATCATACACCAATTTGGGATGGGTGGATGGGCCGAGATCACAGCACAGAACTGTAAGTGATGCTCCCAAAGTGCAGAGATTGGTGCCCGTTGCTCACTGACATGGTAGGCTCTGTTCAAGACACTTCCCCGCAGGAAAAAAAGGTAGTTTCTACTCAGAGCAAGGGAAGGTAGCTCAACTAAGCTCCAACTGTGGTTTTAATGAACAAATCTGGACTGATGAATAACAGCTGTAAGCACAGATAAACCCAGAGAAAGCAAGAAAGTAACCCTGAGGTCTCTCCTTGAAGAGAGGAGATGGGACTGATGAAGGAAGAAAAAAAAAGAAACAAACAAAAAGAAACCAGGAGGCTTTTGGAGTCAGCAAGCTCAGAATACTGGGAATGGACTGTGCCCCAAGAAAAGGGACAGATAGAGTCTGGTTCAGCTCTTAACCCTGAAAAGGAATTTTATTTCATTTTCTCTCTCTTTTATTTTCTTTTTTAAATGTATTTTAAGTAGCTCATTTGAGAAAGCCTCAGGCATTTTTCATGGTCAGTGCTGACCCAGGCAAGAGTGGAGTTGACAGGTCTGAGAGACAAAGTAACAAGTTAAGTGAATGAGATAATTATATAAAGGGTGTATCTTCCCCAAAAAGGTGGGAGAAGGGTCTAGCTCAAGTGGTGGCCCTCCTTCAGAGAATTAAGACCCAAGTAGCTGGGAATCAGAAACAGCTTAAGGTTGCTTCCACCTCAATTTCTGGCTCAGTCATGCTCTTGACAGGCTGAGAATTAAGAGCTTCGACATAATTTATGCCAGAGGATAGCTGTAGGCTGACGAGTGCCACTTGCAGGAATGGATAGGAAAAGCACAGAGTCTAGAGGCTCTGAAGGAAAATCAGACAATCTTCTGGGTCTCATTCTCAGGAAAACTTGACATTGGTTACACTCTCCTGAAACCCAGGTCTGCCTTGTCTGGGAAAATCTGATTAGGGTTGATTATGTCTTGGGAGACCCTCCTCAAAAAAAAAAAAGGTTTCATATAGGCGGGGCAAGTACCAGAAAAATAAAAGCTGAAAAATTCTGATAAGTTAAACAGAAGCTATGTTAGAGGTCTATAATAAGTTGAACTGAATGCCTAAGAACAGATAGAGAACAAAGTCAACCAACAAGAAAACCTTAGGCAAAAGAGTGAAAATGACATCCACAATAAACTAACGAAGGAAAACAAATGACGAGGCACCAGCAAACATTACAAGTCATACCAGGAAGAATAAAGATACAATTCAGTCAAAGGAACAAACTAACACTTTAAATGAGACATAGGAGTTGAAACAACTAATTAAAGATGTTCAGACAAGCATTCTAAATCAGTTCAAAGTTCAAATCAATGAGTTGAAGGAAGATATATCAAAAGAAATAAGGGATACAAAGAAAACATTGGGCAACCACAAAGAAGATCTCAAAAGCTTGGGGGAAAAAATGACAGAACTTATGGGAATGAAAGGCACAACAGAGGAGATAAAAAAAAAGAGAGAGTGAATTACCACAGCATATTTAAAGAAGCAGAAGAAAGGATTAGTGAACTAGAGGACAGAAAGGACAGGACATTTGAAATCCTACACAACCAAGACCAGATAGGGAAAAGAATGGAAAAATATGAGTAGGGTCTCACAGAATCTAATGACAACATGACATGTACAAATATATGTGTCATAGGTGTGCCCAAAGGAGAAAAGAAGAGAAAGGGGGCAAAAAGAATAATGGAGTAAATAATCACTGAAAATTTCCCATCTGTAATGAAAGACAAGATTACAGATCCAAAAAGCAAAGCAAACCCCAAAAAGAATAGATCTAAATAGACCTACTCCAATATACTTACTAATCAGATTGTCATATGTCAAAGACAAAGAGAAAATTCTGAAAGCAGCAAGGAAAAATGATTCATCACATACAAGAGAAGTTCAATGAGGCTATGTGCAGATTTCTCAGCAGAAATCCAGGATGCAGGAAGGCAGTGGTATGACATATTTAAGATATTGAAAGAGAAAAATTGCCTACCAAAAATTCTATTTCTGGAAAAACTGTCCTTCAAAAATTAGGGAGAGTTTAAAATATTTTCAAACAGACACAGAGAGTCTGCGAATAGAAACCTGCTTTACATGAAATACTAAAGGGAGTCCTACAGAGAGATAGGAATACATAGGAAAGAGAGAGCCGTAGAAGTGTATAGAAATGAGGACTATCAGTAAGGACAAAAAGAGAGAAAAAATAAAACATGATATATCAGAATAGTCATGGCACATGCAACAACATGGATGAACCTTGATGATATTATGTTGCGGGAAGTTAACCAGAAACAAAAAGACAAATGCTGAATGGCCTCATTAATATGAACTAAGATGAACGAGTGAATTTTGAGAGTTAAAGTTGATAACACAGGTTATCAGGAATAGAAAGAAGGTAGAGATTGGGCCCTTCCTTGATGCTGAAGGAATACAGAATGTTCACAGGATTGATTGTAAAGATTCAGAAATGGATAATACAATATCATCTGGTGTAGCACAATATTTTAACTACACTAAACACAGCTGAGTGTGAGTAGGATTGAAAGAGGAAGGCTAGCAGCATGCATGATACCAGATGGAAAGATAGATGATAAAGACTGGGGTGATTAAATGTACAAATATAAGAATGTTTTTACACATGGGAGACCAAATGAATGTCAACAGTGCAAGGCGATGAAAATGGGATGGTATTAAAAATTACAATCAATGCAAACTATAGTCTATAGTTAACAGTAACACTGTAATATGTTTCCATTAAATATAATAAAGGCAATATACCAAAATTAAACACCAATATGAGGGGAACGCAAGGGACAGTGCATGGGATTCTTGGTGGTGGTGTTGTTTCTATTTCTAATTTTATTTCTTTATTTTTTTATTCTTCATTTTTTTCTTTTCTCCTTTCTTTGTAGAAGAAACAGAATACCCTCAAATGGATTGTGGTGGTGAGTGCATAACTATGTGACTATACCAGGTACCACTGGTTATTTACTTAGAATGGATTTTATGGTGGGTGAATAAAACCGTTTAAAAATAAACAGAAAGATATCAGTGCAGGAGAAAATGTGGAGGGCAAGATGTACCTATTCACTGTTGGTAGGTAAGTAGAATGGTGCAGCCCCTCTGGAGGCGGTGTGGTGGTTTCACAGGAAGTTACGTATAGGGTTGCCATGTGATCCTGCAACCCCTTTATTAGGTATATAATTGGAAGAACTGGGCAGTAGGGACACAAATGCACATTTGCACACTTGTGTTTATGTTGGCAGTATTCATGATTTGCAATGAATGGAGGTGGCCTAAGGGTACCTTGATTGATGTACAGAAGGGCGAACTATATATATATATATATATATATATATATACACACACAAACACACAATATGGAACAGTTGCAAGAAGGAATGAAGTTGTGAAGCATGCAGCTACGTTAAGGAACCTTGAGGACAGTATGTTGAATGAAATAAGTCAGAAACTAAAAGACAGATACTATAATACCTCACTAATCTGGACTAACTACAATATGGAAATTTTCAGAATTGAACCCAAGAACTCAGGTTATCAGGGGATAGTTTATTGTAAAGTTTCCTAGATTCTGTGCTCTTACAGTAGTCACAACTATTCCTGATTGTAACTATTATTTCTAAATTCTAAGATGCTGAGTTTTTTGTATATAACGTTGTCATTCTCTAGAACTTCAGGTATCTATGTGACATCTGAGACTTAGAGCTAGAGCTCTAAGCTATGAAAGTCTGCATTAACTCATACAACAACTATTAAAATAGGTGAAAAAGTGATCAGACTTCAATTAGAGATATTAATGAAGCTGATCTGGTTAAGACTAAGGTAAATCAGACTAAGGGGTAAAGGGTGATGTTGACTGTATTTTAAAACTTCAACTTCCAGGTAAGACCAAAGGAAGAGATGTTTATTCGGTGCAAAATTTATGTTTTCTGTAGCACAACATCCAATTTAACTCATATAGAGTGTTTATTTAAACAACATAATTATATGGAATCTTGAATATGGAATGAGATCTTGGTGGTTCGTAAGTATTGGTGTGATGCCATAATACATCCCAGAGTAATCTGTGAAGAAAATAAGAAAGCATTTGCAAAGTCTCCTTAAGGGACTAGGGGGAAAGGTGGAAATAATAAACTTCCCCACGTGGGGGAAGAACTGATATTCTAGCAAGCATGGGGACTACTAATTTAATAGGCCTAAGCCCTCGATCTTAGGGCTTGCTCTTATAAAACTTATTCTTGCAAAGGAGAAACTAAGCCTACTTATACTTATGCCTAAGAGAACCCTAGAGAACCCCTTTTGTTACTCAGAATGGGCTCTCTCTGTAAGCCACCTCCATAGGGAAACTCTTGGGACCTGACTCGCAGAGATGAGCCTGGCCGTGGCATCATGGGATTGAGAAAGACTTCTTGACCAAAAGGGGCAAGAGAAATAAAATAAAGTTTCAATGGCTGAGAGACTTCAAATAGAGCCAAGAGTTCATTCTGTAGATTATTAGTATACATTATATAAATATCCTTTCTCAGTTTTTGGTGTACTAGAGTAGCTCATGGGAAAAGCCTGAAACCATTAACCCAGTAGCCTGATTCTTGACGATGACTGTGTAACTATATAGCTTTTACAGTGTGACCATGTAATTGTGAAATCTTGTGACTGACACTCCATTTATCAAATGCATGGATAGATGATTAAGAAACTAAAGGCAAAAAGTAAATAAATAATAGTGGGGGTGGGGGAATGGGATATTTTGGGTGTTCTTTTTTACTTTTACTTTTCTTTTTATTCTTATTTTTATTGTTCATGGAATAATGAAAATGTTCAAAAACCGATTGTGATGATGAATGCAAAACTATATGATGATCGTGTAAACCACAGACAGTATACTTTGGATGATTATACAGTATGTGAATAGATATCAACACAACTGCATTTTAAAACAGTATGTGAATAGATATCAATACAACTGCATTTTAAAAACTTCATTCTTGTTTCTGTTCCAACACGTAAAGATGTTTTAAGTTTCATTCCCATTCTTAAAACCAGACAAACTGAAAACTAGTGCCTTTTTCTTGGACAGTGTAAACCACTTCAGTCCCCAACTCCTCACCACCACCCCCACCCCCCCAAATATCTGGAAGGCCAGACACATTCAGAGAGATGCAAGTGAGATCTGTTTACATGAGGCAGAAGACACTGGAAATACAAGCGGGTAGGGACACATAAATAGCAATTTTCATGAATTGCTGGGGGCTGAGTATGCACTACTATGAAATTGAAAATCTTCTGGGGCCACAGCACTTGGAATGCTCCCACACCGTTATGGGTTTTAGCTCCACGAAATTCAACAAGTTCTAACAAATAATCACTTAGGAGGTTGGGGGCTCCCAGAATTGAATGCAGCTTGTGGCAAAAAAAAAAAAAATGTAACCATATTACAAATGTATGAAGCAACTTTACTGAGGGGAGGAGGAAGGAACTAACTTAAGTAATTTGGGAAATGTAATGGAGTCTGCAAGACTAAAGGCAAAAGGAATTGCAGTAAGTACTATTCTCCAGTTGATAAATTTGTTTCTCATAGAGGTAATGCCTAACGATTCTAAAACCAATGTATATTATATATATTCTGAATTGAACAATTATGGGAGTCAGGTTCCTCACCATTGGAGTGGGAGGTTACAAACAAGCAAGGGGGGGAAACCAGACCAGTCCATCTGGTAACATATTAGATTTAGATTTAGAGACATCAGTATTAATTGTATACTGGACTGAATCTTTCATGTACCCCAGAAAACGCTATGTTCTATTAATCCAATGTTGTGGGGACAAACCTATTGTTGGGTGGAACCTTTTGATTAGATTGTTTCCATGGACATATGACTCCACCCATTCAAGGTGGGTCTTAATCTGCTTGTTGTAGTCCTGTAAGGGAGAGACATCTTGGAGAGAGCCCAGAACCCTGAGAAGAAAAGAGAGAAAGAAAATGACTACAGAGGCATTTTGAAGAGCCAGCAGAAGTCACTATATGACTTCTCATGTGACAGAGGAACCCTGGATATCATTCACCTTTCTTCAGAATTTTCACTGGATGCCTTAATTTGGACATTTTCATGGCTGTAGAACTACAGATTTATAATCTAATAACATCCCCTTTGTAAAAGCCAATCCATTTCTAGTATATTACATTCCAGCAGCTCTGGCAAACTGAAACATCCTATTTAGCTTAGTATAGATATAGATGGTTACAAATATAAATACTTACATATATACATCGGTTAGTAAACACACATATATTTCCTTGCTGTTAGGTGAGAGCCTAGAAGCAAGGACATTGCAGTAAGAATGAATTCATCTAGTATTCAGATCTTAGTTTTTAATACCATCCTCCAAAAAAGAATCAGCGTTCCTTAAAGAAATGGCTAATACTAAGATTGGAAAGGAAATATATGAGATGAGTCTGAAGCATCTTCTGGTGCCACAAAGTGAGGAAGTACATGAAAAGCCCTCAAGGATGGGGATTTATCAAAGGTACACAGGAGCCAAGTGCAAGAGTTCCAAAGGGCAAACCTGGAACAATTCGAGTAATAAAATAAATAAAGCCATATTGGATTAAAATCTACTGTGAAAAAAATAAATATTCATGAACCCATGCTGATATAATAAATGATTTAATAAATAAATAATGGACAATAGACAAATCTGCCATGCAAAAGAATTCCAAATAATTTATGTAAATACTTTGGCCACAAGGAGCTGGAGAATGATCTCCCAACTTTTTAAAGTGTGGACTACCCATATTGACTTCCTTCAAAGAATACAGGAAGGAAAGAGGGGCAAAGGGGTTAGCTGTACAATGGAGAAACCTGACAAACAATACCTCTGACAGATGATCAAGGTTATCATTAACAGTGATAAGTTATTTTGATATATGTACCCTTGCTATGATGTGATGAAATGGCACTTCATCTTTGTGTTCTTCCTCCCCAAAACTGATAACCTCAGTCTAATCATTAGAAAAACATCAGCCAAATCTCAAGAGGGTGACTCCAAAAAAGTAGTTGACCTGTACTCATCTAAAATGTCAAGATCATCAAAAACAAGGAAAGTGTAAGGAGCTGTTATAGCCAAGAGGAGTCTAAGAAGATTTGATGACTAAATGTAATGTATAAAGGATGGGATCCTGGAATAGAAAATGAACATTAGGTAAAACTAAAGAAATATAACTGTAGCATGGCCTTTACTAATTAATAATGTCTCAACATTAATTTAGTAATTGTAATTTTTTTTTTTAATTTGCATATGGGCAGGAGGCACCAGGGATCGAACTCCAGACCTCCAGCACGGCAGGTCGGAGCTCGGCCTGCTGAGCCACGGCAGCCGCCCTAATTTAGTAATTGTGACAAATATACTCCAATAAATTAAGATGTTATTAATAGGGAGATTGAAAGATTGGGCATAAGGAAACTCTTCTATTTTCATGACTTTTCAGTTAACATCTAAAACTATGCTAAAACAAAAAGTTTTAAAAACCCAACAAAACAAAATAAGTATTAATAATCCCATCTATATAAAACACACTCCTTGAGATTAAAGACTGCATTTATTTTCTAAAACAATAAAATATCAAAAACATTTTGTATCCAATTACATCATGGTGAAATTTGCTACAGATAAAGATAAGGTATTACTGTTCCCAGAAAGTGAGGAGAAAACATACAAGCACACACACACACACACACACACACACACACACACACACACAGGAAATCAAACCAGCAGGATATCAGACAATCAGCATAAGAATGGGGATCAGAATAGCATGATCTTTTGACAGTAACACTAAACTATGGAAAACTTAGATAAAATAACCCTAAAATCATTTTAAACCTAGAATCCTATATATCTTTAAACCATAAATTATATCTTGCATTTAGAATACCAAAATAAGTAATGATAGATTAGATGACAGATAGAGATGATAGATTAGATAGATGATAGATTGGATATGTGGTAGATGGAGAGAAAGAGAGACAGATGATATACATAAAGTCTCCAATAATCTAACATACAGTTTCTTAGGAAGCTGTTGGCGAATATCCCATAACGATGCAAAGGAGTTAATCAAATAAGCACACAACAGGGAAGTCTAAAAATAAGGGATCCAACATGAGAACAGAAATCCATTTCATTGCAATCCTGAAACATATTCTGGAAAGTGTTAAAAAATACGTATTGCCTATTTTGTACTAGTGTCTTGAAAACTTAATCATTTGTTTTGTTTGATGCAATTATACGATTGAAGTATCAGTTTAAAAGAATAAACAGTTTTTTTAAAAAGAAAAGGTTTATTGCATGGTATTTACTATAGTAGCGCATCCGCCTTAAAATAAGGATAATGCATTTATTAAGTCACAAATTAATTTCAAGGACTTTACATTTGTTATATTTATATTAATTTTTTCTATTACAGTTAACTAAGACCATTAATATTGTAAAAGATTTCAAAATTAATATTATATCCTGTATAAATTCATGTTAACTGAAGAACTAAAATCAGAAGCAATTATTCCCACTTTCACATATTTTAGAAAGATAATTTGAGCCATTTTTAAAACTATGTGAATAATGTCACCCTGACTAAATATCTGAAAGCTTCTGAATAACTACTGTTGAACTAAGGCTGTTTGTCCATTCATGTTAGAAGACTCTTATTTCAATGGGAGAAACACCCTTCCTCTTCTTTCTGAGTAAAGATTTTTATTTAATAACTCCCTT